>JANPWX010000412.1:274558-383569 GCA_024734555.1 Trochalopteron elliotii
GTAAGTTCTGGCTTTTATTGAGCTACAGATTTTCCTTTTACACTTGAAAAGAAAATGCTTCCGTGCTTCATCCTTTACAAAGGATTGTTTATCTACTTGTGCAACACTGAGATGTTTTCCATTTTTCCCCAGAACTGGACTATATGAAACATTATATATCAGTGGCTGCATTTACCATCTTTAGTGTCCACTCTGCCTTCTGTTGATTAAGTCATATTTGTTGTTACATTAATCCCCAGTACATTTGCTGTAAGAGAGTGCACCTGAAGCTGCACCATCAGCCTTTCATTCACATTATCTGAACCTTGAACTTGGCTGGGTTTCCTCAGTGTAAGATGGTATTTATAATCTCTGTTCAAAAAATACAGTGTGCAGAGATGTGTGCACAAGGCTAAGTATTTATATATATATATATATATATATTTATGTGTATGTGCTCTTCTTTTCAGGTCTGTTACATTGAGGGTCACAAGGTCATCAGTCTGGCCAATGAAATGTTTGGCTTCAATGGCTGGGCTCATTCAGTCACTCAACAGAATGTTGGTAAGGAGCTCTTGGGGGAAATGAAGTCTTTGCTCCCTCTTGTTTCACTGTGAAGGAAAATTGTCTCAGATAAGGGCCAGGGTTTCCATCCCAGAGTCACAGAATGTCCTGGGCTGGGAGGGCTCCCCGGGGATCACGGAGCCCAGCTCCTGGCCCTGCCCAGGACACCCCCAGAGCCACCCCGTGTGCCCCAGAGCCTTGTCCAAACGCTCCTGGAGCTCCGGCAGGCTGCTGCTGTGCCCGCTGCTCTGGGGAGCTGTTCCAGTGCCCAGCCACCCTCTGGGGAAAAGCCTTTCCCTGATACCCGACCTAAACCTGCCCTGGCACCGCTCCAGCCCGTTCCCTCGGGCCCTGGTGCTGTCACCACAGAGAGGAGATCAGTGCCTGCCCCCTCCTCCCCTCTCAGGGCAGCTGAATATCACTGTGAGCTCTGCCCTCAGCCTCCTCCAGGCTGAACAGACCAAGTGCCCTCAGCTGCTACAACTTCATCACTTAACAATTAGTAAAAACTAGTCTTAACAGTTAGTAAAAACTAGATAAATTGAATAATGGAGCTTCTGTTTTCATTTTAGGCCTGTCACAGTCATTATTCTGAGTGTGTTTATGATCATTCTTGAGCTATTCTAATTAAGTATCTGATCTCTATGGGTACACCCAGTCAAGAGTAATTACAATTAAACTACTTAACACCCAGCAGTCCTGAGCCAACTTTCATACTCACCTGCAATTTTTAGACTCTAACCAGTTCATATTCTCAGTTAATATTCCCCTAATCTTTAGGGGCCTATCTTTTGCTGCAGGTTTCTCTTCTAACTAATACCCAGTACTGAGGTTTTTACAACAGAAAACTTGGGGAAAAATTTTTAACTATAACGTGGTGTTCAGCCTCTTAAAGCTTCAGCCTGTTCCCTGTTGATAGCTGAAATAGAACCTGCCAGAGGAGTGTTGTCCTTGTTTGCAGATCTGCTGTGCTTATGCTTATGCTGAGGACTGGTTGTTGAAGTAGGTCAAAGCAGCAGCTTAAATTACCTTCTTGCTTCTCCCCCACCTTCAGAAATCTTTTCTTAACTCAGATTCTAGAAATAGAACAACTTACTTCATTGCTTTCCATCTATTCTGCACCATGGTTTTCTTTCCCTCCTTTCAGTCAAGAAAGGACTGACATCCTTCAAGCTTCTACCTTTTTCAGATAATGCCATAACTAGTCATTCCTTAGAAATTCAGGCATTCTGTCCACGATAAAACCTTGCGCAAATTATTTGCAAGCTTCAGACTTCTACTAGATAATAGCAAAGAAACTAGTTTCATAGACAACAGTTTCTTTTCCACTATTGTTTTTATAAATTAACACTTTAAATATCTCCTTCCAGACTTTGTTGACCTCAACAATGGCAGGTTCTACGTGGGTGTCTGTGCTTTTGTGAAGGTTCAGCTTAAGGTAAGTGGGTTTTTTTGTTGGCTCTGCCTGTAGCTGAGCAACTGCCTGAAGCTGTGAGTGAAAGTCCTTGCACGGGTCAGAGCACAGTCCTCGGGTACTGCTGTGCATTAGGGAACCTGCTGGTGTTCTCAGCATTGACCTTGCTGTGGAACAAACAGCCAAGAGCAAGGAGCCAGCCTTGGGAAAGCACACCACCTGCATGGATAAAATATCCTGCATGGATAACACTCCCTTTTATTTGAAATTGTGCTGCAGGACGGGTCATACCATGAAGATGTGGGATATGGAGTCAGTGAAGGGCTGAAGTCTAAAGCCTTATCCCTAGAAAAGGCAAGAAAGGAGGCAGTAACAGATGGACTGAAGAGAGCACTCAAGTAAGTGCAGATGAGCACTTGTACATTTCAGAAGGTGTGTGGGATGAAGGGTTTCAGTCACAGTGAGCCCTCTTGTCTCCCAGGTGCTTTGGAAATGCTCTTGGGAACTGCATCCTGGACAAGGAGTACCTGCGGGCCGTCAGCAAGCTTCCCCGGCAGGTACAGGGCTGGGAGAGCAGGGCTGCAGAGCCCCTCCCTGCCCTCTGCTGCACTCACAGAGCTCACACTGCTGCTTCCTGGGCTTCCTGACACCTACAGCCTTGCCAACAAACACCTCACACACACAGAGCACAGTGGGATTGAAGTGGCCCCTCAGGAGCCTCCTGAATCCTGCTGTGCACCAGCTGAGGCAGTCAGCTGCCTTGTGGAAGGAGGGAAAAGGAAAAGGAAAGCTGCTGATCCATGGGCTTCCATAGCAAAGCTGCCTGCAATCCCTGTAGGACTTGCCAAACTCTGCTAGAGGCCCAGAGCTGCATGGCAGTCCTGTCAAACACTGTAGGAGCAGATCCAAAGCAGATCCTCACCAGGTAAAGATGGCCCAGGTCTCTGGTTTGCCAGGGTCAGTGTCTATTAGAGACACTGCCACAAACTGGTAAGGTGACAGAGCCAAAACATCCCATCTTTAATAACAGGAATGGTGTACCTTCCTCAGAACTCAGCAAAGGTTGGCCTTGCCCTTTAGCACAGGCAGGAAAATGGACTGGTAGAACAAACTCACTCCGCACAGCCTTGTGGGGCTGTGAGCAGCTGTAAAATCTGCATCGATCACCAACACCTGTTCTGGTTTGCAGAGCAGTGTGGGGAGACCTCACCATCTGCCCTGCAGCACTGAACAATTAAACCCACACAAAGTCACAGCAATTCAATGATTAACTGACTGAATTACTGGGTACTGAAAGAGCAGTTCAGGTTTCTGACTTACTGTCTGACTTAGAGCAAACAAAATAGATTTTTGCTTATTAGTGCTTATTTCACTAACTTGATGATGGAAATTTCTGAACTTTTTCTTTTTTCTCCTTTACCAGGTACCCCCTGAGTTAGACTTGGTCAAAGCTAAAATACAGGACTATGAGCCTGAAATAGAGAAGGCCAGATACAGCAGCTATGTGGAAAGGCAGAGCACAGCAGGGAGACAGCACTGTGAGGTGACAGCTGGCTGCAAGCCTGGCCAGACAGAGACTGCTGTGGTGACAGCAGATCAGGAACAGCCCAACGCTCCCAGGTGAGACTGCTGTTATAAATTTAATTTTTAAGCTGTATTGGAAGTTACTGGGCCTTTTAAAACATGTAGACAGCTCAATTCCAAAGACACCATAAAGCACTCGTTCAGTGGATTTTCTTTACTGTTACCTCTTAATGAATTTTTCTCCCCAAAATGCCATTGCTGGGGTCCTGTTGAACGGTGTGTTTGTGGGGAGGGCAGGAGCACAGAGTCCCTGGCCGTGGAGTGTGATGCCACCTACCAGAGGAAACTGCGGCAGAGGCGGCTGCAGCAGCAGTTCCGGGAGCAGATGGAGAAGAAGCAGCAGGTCCCAGGAGTGACTCCCAGCAGCAAACAGGGTGAGAAGTGCTGCTCAAAACTGGCACTTTCCATGGGAATTGCTGCAGGCACAGGTTACCCACAGTACAGGAGCCTGGCCAGCTTCATGTGCTGTGCCATCAACACAACCTCCACCTTTGAGGCCAAAGGCAGGAGCATTATCATATATTCCCTCTCTGTGTTCCAAAAGAGTCAGGAATGTCAGCTCTAAACCTGCATCACTAAATTTGCAACTGTCCAGCCAACCTAAAGCAGCTGCTACCTGCACCATCAACCTGCTGCATCCAAGCTGAGGCTGCAGCACTTGGCAAAGAGATATTGCCTGTGCATACATGTCCCTTGGCTCACAGGGAAGCCTGGGAACACATGGGAGCAGGAACATGGAGATGGACAGGCTAAAACCCACCTTAAAGTAGCACAGTTGCTCATCAGATGTCATCAGGTCCAGAATGTTACTTCCCACATTGTGCTTCCAAGCCTTAACCAGCTGTAGGACAACAGAGGGTACTGCTGGCAGTGCTGGCTGTCATTCCAGCCTTGTGCTCTGCTAAGAGCCAAAGGGTGTTTCTGTATTTCTAGCATTAATCTCTCCTTGTGTTGCCTCCTTGCAGCAACATCTGATCCTCCCGTGAAGCACAGCACCCCAGCAGAAGTGCAACAGGAGCTGGCAATAGAAGAGGAGTTCTTTGCAGGTCAGCCAGAGTGATGAGCAATAAAGTGTTAAATCATTGGCATTTAAAGCAGGTTAATTCAGAATACAGTGTAAGGGTAACAGCTCTGGAGAGCTGGAATAACAGAAGTGTGAGTGTGATTCTGACCTTAACAATACAAACTTTGTTTGAGTGGCAGGGAGATGAGTCCATCCCTGGGGGGATTTCACTGAGGCTCTTCAGTAGAGTTTTACCTGTTTGATAAACCCTTTTCCTGAGGTGATACTGCACAGCACACAGCTTGGGGGGGGTTTGGGGTGTGTCTTTTCTCAGTATAAACATGGATATTTGGGGCACACACCGTGGTCCCTGCACATTGCTTAAGTCCACAGCACAAGGGGCAGGACCCTGCTGCACACTGACATAAGAGATGCTTTACAGTTTAAATGTTTTATGGTCACTGCTTGTAGGAAAAGAATGTGCTGCTCCTGGAGCTGCTGCCCCTCCTGCAGTACAGTACTGTGTCATGGATCCCCTTCTCATTCCTTCCAGATGATCCTGAACTTTGGGACATTTCCTTGGAGAGCACAGACCTAAAGGTGACAGGTGCCACACTGTCAGAGCCCTCAGCAGGTGCCCAGCAGGCAGCTGGGACACCCCGTGGCCACCAGCACATGAGCACTCGCAGCAGGACACCCCACAGGGGCCACCAGAACAAAGCTGCTGCCAGGCTGGCACAGCTGCAGGTCCCTGCTGCAGCCCCCAGCGCCAGCTGTGTCCCCCAGAACACTCCAGGTAGGTGCTGCCACACTCACTGGGGCTCCTGGGAGATGGGGGAACTCCAGGGGGAGAAACATTCCTTTCTGTTGTACCTGGCTGCAGATGCTGGGACAGTGGGCTTGGAAAACTGCTTGTCTCCATCCTGCTGTCCTGTCAAGGAAGAGTTAGAAAAAGAATTGAGGAACACATTTAGAGGCAGAAAGAAAATGTTTATTTCTCACTCTCACCCTGTGTGGCAGGGTGCAGCCCCCTCAGGAGAAGTCAGAGCTTGAAGAAAAGGAAGCTGGAGCCTCCGTGAGGCACCCGGTGGGATTTGTGCCTCTGTCATGGATTACATCATGAGGTGCAGCTGGCTTTCCGAATTGTGTCACGTGGACTCTGCTGTACATCATGGGGAAGCAACAGAGAAGAGTTTCATACAACCAGCAAGAACTTCATGTACTCTTATGTTATTATGTATTTCAGATGCCTTTTTCTAGAACCATGCCATTCTTTGTGCTTCTGCAGCACCAGGCTTGTGGCCATACTACACGTGGGTATTACCTGTAAACTGCCTGAGGCAGGAACAGAATGGATTGTTAAAAATGAGATGCAGTTCACAGCTGCTCTGCCCCTCAGTGCTGCGTTCCAGCACAGAGACTTTCAGTACAGCAGGGGCTGTGGCCAGGGACAGAAGGCTCCAGCTGTGGCTGCACACCTGGCTGGGGTGACACCGGCGGGCTCTGAGGGAGCTGAGCCCCTTGCTCCTGCAGCTATTCCTGGTCCTGTTCCCATTCCTGGCTGTTCCCCTTCCTGGTCCTGTTCCTGGTCCCCTTCCTGGTCCTGTTCCTGTTCCCATTCCTGGCTGTTCCCATTCCTGTTCCTGTTCCCATTCCTGTTCCTGGTCCTGTTCCCATTCCTGGTCCTGTTCCCATTCCCGGCTGTTCCCATTCCTGGTCCTGTTCCCATTCCCAGCTGTTCCCATTCCTGGTCCTGGTCCTGGTCCTGTTCCCATTCCTGCTGCTGGTCCTGTTCCTGTTCCCATTCCTGGCTGTTCCCATTCCTGGTCCTGTTCCTGTTCCCATTCCTGGTCCTGTTCCCATTCCTGCTCCTGGTCCTGTTCCCAGTCCCGAAGCTGTCCCCGCTGTCTGTGCTGTGCCTGGGGCAGGAGCATGATGGGCCTGGCAGGGCCATGGCTGCTCCCAGCCTTTGAAACAGCACTGGCAGCTGCACTGCTGGTTTTAAAGAAGCTTTCAACCCCTTTGAAGACAGAAATAAACATGAATTTACAAACCAAACCCCCCCTGGGGGCTGTGTGTGCCTCCCTCCCTGCCCTGCCGGCCGTGGCACGTCTCTCCCTGCTGAGCAGCCTCCAAGCAGGCAGCACCTTCTAAAGGGCAGCACTGCACAGCCTCCTCTGCTCTGGGCTGGGCAAAGGGAACCTCGCAGGGCTGCAGAGCTGAAGGGGCAGCCAAGGGCTGCTCGGCCCTTCCAACGAGCAGCCAAAGGAAGGATTTTACAGCAGCACTGGAGGAACACTGCCTTACCCTTCCACTTACCCTTACCCATTTCCAGCAGCTCGGCGGGAAAAGGGAGCAGCTCTGCCGGGCTCGCCGCTTCTGTTCCCCCGCCCTTGTGGCACCACCAGGGCGGGGCTCAGGCCAGTGCCCCGTGCGGGCAGCGCCACTCCTGCCGGGAATGCTGATCCGGCTGGGAGCGAGTGCCGCTCCTGCCGGGAGCGCTGTCACTCACGGAGCACCGAAAGGCTCCGGCTTTCGGCTCCACCGAAAGGCGGCCGAGCAAAACGCACTGAGACAGAAACCGGCCGGCGGAGCGGGACCGGGCGGGGCGAGAAACAAACACAGAAACGAACACAGACACACACAGAGAAGCAAAAACGAACAGAAACAAACACAGAAAGAAGCACAGAAACAAGCAGAGCTGCCGGGAAGGCGCCGCCCGGGGGCTGAGCAGGGACGGACAAATGCCTTACGGCCGCTGAGCCGTGGGGAAACGAGCCCCGCGCTGAGCGCACGGCCAGAACCGGAGACGGGGAGACACGACCCCGAACCGCGGGAGAGCGCGGCCGAGACCGCGGGGAGCGCCCGAGAGCCGGGAAATGGACCGTGTGAGGGGAGAACGGGCCGGGAAATGGATCGTGTGAGGGGAGAACGGGCCGGGAAATGGATCGTGTGAGGGGAGAACGGGCTGGAGAACCGCGGGAACAGCGCCGAGAGAGCTGCGGAGCGCAAATCGACAATCGGGGCAGAGATACGGGCTTGAGCCGGGGAGACAGCGGCCACAAAGAATTCTGAAATAGACACTGTGCAAAATACGCGCCGGGGAAGTTACGCGCCGCGGAGCGTCACAGCCGCGTAACTACGCAAATACTCCGCGGAGTAAAACCACGAATTTTGAGTTCAAGAACTACGCAGTGGAAATTCGCTCCGCGGAAGTTACGCGCCGCGGAAGATACGCGCCGCGGAGCGTAACACCCGCGTAATTACGCACATAGGCCGCGGAGTAAAACCACGAATTTTGAGTTCAAGAACTACGCACTGGAAAATTCGCGCCGCGGAAGTTACGCGCCGCGGAAGATACGCGCCGCGGAGCGTCACAGCCGCGTAACTACGCAGATACTCCGCGGGGTAACGCGCAGAGTGAGAACTTTAAAAAGGGTAAAGTACGGGAAATCTCAGCTCACGGCTTTCAGCAGAGGAAAAAGCGCTAATACGCGTGTGGGCACTTGTACTGCACAGACGGGATAAAACAGGCTCAGAGGAAATCGCGGACTTTATTTCTGTGGCGGAGAAAACAATCTGAGAGTTGCTGTACAAAATGTACAAATCCAAAGGTGGGACGAGCTGGGGCCGTTGGGCGATTGTAATTAAAATGATTAAAATAATTACAACCGGCTGTGAGGGGACAGCAACCGCCCCCCCGCGGGCTCCAGAGACCTCGCGGTCACTATCTCCTGTGTCTGTGTCCGTTTCTGTTCCCTCTACCCACGGACGATGGCCACGTTACCTTTTAATTCCGTTTTCATGTTGCAAAGACTATTAAATAACGTTAGATCCACCTGGAAACTGTTTCCAGCCTGTTAAACCGTGTGCGGACACGGCGTGCGGGCCTGCACAAAGTCCGGAAACGGAACCTGTGTGCGTGCGCCCCTGCAAAATGCTTCCGGCGTCCCCAGGGCGCGGGGTTCCGGCTTCCGCTGCACGGGAAGCCGCGGTGGCCGCGGGGGCGGGCGGTGGCCGCGGCTGCTCCGCGGGGTTGAGTTTTATCCTCCAGAAAATCTCCGAGCCCGGGGCAGCCGTCGCTCCATACGGTACGCGCGAGCTCTGCAGACGGCAGGAACCGGAGCACATTTTCTGCTCCCAGCTCCTCCCCAGAGCTGACAGCTCCATTGCCGTTCCCTCCCGGGGCCCGCAGTTCTGATCCCGTTCCCTCCCGGGGCTCGCAGTTCTGATCCCGTTCCCTCCCGGGGCTCGCAGTTCTGATCCCGTTCCCTCCCGGGGCTCACAGCCCCATTGCCGTTCCCTCCCGGTCTCGCTTTCCAGCAGCCCCGGCGGCTCTGGAGCCACAAGCGCTTTGTGCCTTTATAACCTTTTCTGTATTTGTTTTCGGTGTTTCCTCCCATTTTCTACATGTGGCCTTTAGAGGGTTTTTGTGTCGCTTTTCTCCCCCGCGTTTCTCCCGCGGGTGTTTGGGGCCGTGCCGCCCCCGCTGCCCGGGCACTGCAGAGTTCAGGATCTCCTCTCCAGGTTTGTGACACAAAAAGGTTTGTTTTGCCTTTCCCCCGCAGCAGCGCCCGCAGTTTTCTTTCTCTTTTCCTTCCTTCTCCTTTTTCCCCGCGGGCAGCGCAGCCCGCCCCGCCCCAGCGCGGAGTGGGGTCTGACCGCCTCTGTTTAATGAAGCTTTATTAAACGTTGTGTTTGTGTGCCTTGAAAACGTGCTGATACAGGTTTTTTTAAAGTTAAGTTTGTGTTCTGACTGAATTCTAATCTTGACAGTTTTACGGTTGCTGGAGAAATTGAAAGCCGTAACTGCAGTGCTTTATTACCAGCAAAGATTTCAGTCTGATTTCTTTAACAAGAAAGTTAACAAACTTGCCAGATGAAATGACACAAAATACAATCGCGAGAAGCTGCTCAGCTGTTCAGCAGTCTGCCAAATTACACAGTATTTTATTTTTTTTCAATAACCCTGCACTCTAAAAAGTCTTACTTTTGCAGTTGCCAGGAATTTTTCTTATTACTTAAAGTTTAATGTGCTTGTTGAGACTTTTATCCCTCCAGCCCACCATCACGCTGGTATTTCTCTTATGGATTGTTCACTTTTCCATTTTCCTTTTGTGTTAATAACAGTAGAAAAAGCGACATCTTGTCCTATCTGTAACTTTCATAGGTACTGATTTGCAGTTATGTTTAGTTAAGGTCCAGGAATATAATGCTCTGTTACCTTCTGTTGAGCAAGGCTAAGTTCTATTAAGTTAATTTTGTAGATTTCGTGCCTGCTAAGGTTCAGTATTATTTAGACAATGTTTTATTCCAGTTTTATATAGATCACAGTTGTATTCAGTATTAACAATGAATAACTGAGTTTTCTCAAGGGTACCTTCTGTTTTACTGAGGTAGTAATTGAGCTACATTTTATTAATATAAAGTCCTCTTATGGCAGAGTTCTGTTGAGTTCATTTTGTTGAGCTTTATTATCACTGTCAAAATTGGTTTACACCAGGTTTGTTACTCAGTCTGAGTTATTCCAGCTTTTACCAGTAAGTTGTTCAGTGTTTCCTTTTATTTCATTTTACTGTTATAGATACACAAATGTTTGGAATATATTATCTCACCTTTTTCAGACAAGTTCTGACTGATCTATTTTTAGGAGAAAAAGTTAGAGAGGACCTCATGTTTGAGTCATTGCACATGTTTGAGTCATGCCCTGGCTGCTGAAACCATATTCCTGCTAGGAAGGGAGTGTGCAGACCTTCCCAGCTCCTCAACTCAAAGCTGCTCCAAACTTCTACAATTAAAGAAATTCAAAAGTCTGAAACAAAAACACAGCTTGCTTGTCTGTGGGAACAGTGCAGACAGCTGTGCCTTCTCCAACAGAGTCACTGCAAGGAGCCTCTGGGGCTGGTCCCTTTGGAAAGGGCAGCAAAACTTACACTGGCAGCTTTTTTCCCCTTCCAGGCTCGGGCAGCATGACTCAGAAGCTGTTCTTAAAATGGAAAGAAATGCAGCAGCAGTTAGTGTTTAGAAATACCAAATTCCTGCAAGTCTGCAGCTGACAGTGACACTGGGAACTTGTTCACTCCTGACTGTTCCACTTCAATGCCAGCCCTCAATTCCTGTTCTGGGGATTTTGGGGTGGCTGAGGAGTCCCTGTGCCAGCCCTGCAGATCCCAGCTCCATCCAGCCCCGAGGAGCCAGGACAGCCCCTGGTGCCTCACCCAGAGGCACAGGCAGGCACAGGACACACCACTGCCACCCCTCCCTGCCCCTCTGCCTCCACGGGGCAGCCACAGCAGCAGGGACAGCTGAGCCCTGCTGCTCCCTGGGCCCTGCTCAAGATCCCTCAGGAATTATCCCCTGCAGTACCTGGTTTTGGAGTGTCCTGGAAAGGCCCAAGGCTGGTCCCCTGCTCGCTGCTTTGGAGCAGTGAAGGTTCTCATTGCTTTGGGTGTCCTGGGTTTCCTGTGACAAACTGGTAAATTGGGAAGAGTTAGAGCACTGCAGGGCAGGGACAGAGGGGCTGGAACCTGCTGTTCCACAAGAAAACCCACAGCCCAACCAAAGCAGGATTGGTTGGTTTGAATGGCTTCATTCAATATTCTAGAGGTCACAAACGAGAAGGGTTCAGTACAAAACACAACTAACTACGGCCAGGGAAGCCCAAAGTTTCAATTAATTTTATTTTTTTTTATTTTTATTTTTTACAGTGTACATTGTTAAATAATGTAAAGAAAACGCTTGTAATTCAGAAACAGATTTTATGTGGAAAAAGATACTCAAAGTGTAATATTAAACAAAATAATTTAACAGTTCAGTAGCATTAGTTTATTCCTCTAGACTTCAGTTATTCATCCACAGGAGGAGAGGGAGGGAGAAAAAAAAATCAATGGTAAATAAAACCAGTTTTTGCATAACATTAAGTGAAAAAACGACTTCAAACTTATTAGATCAAATTTAAATAACCATGTGCTGCATCCAGCTGCCCAGTTCCTCTGCCACGACTATTGCCTTGTGTCATTACTGCCTCAGCTCTGTCCGCTCCTGTCTCCCTTCCCCGGCTGTGCTCAGGAGCCTCCCCTGCACCCACATCCCTTCCGACAGAGCTTCCCCCGGCCCCGGCCCCGGCCCCGGCCCGCTGCTCTCCTGCTCCCCCTGGAGCCTCCCGTGTCCCCCGGAGCTCCAGCCTGTCCCTGCCCTGCCCCGCAGAACTGCCCCAGCCCGGGCCCAGAGCTGCTCCTGTCCCTGGGCCTGCCCTGCTGCCAGAACTGCTGCAAAACAAGGGACAGGAACAGAAAACACCTGGCACATTTCTGTGTGAAAACGAGACAGTGAGAGCACCTGCAGACACACAACGACCTCCCCGTTGAGGCCCCAGCAGGGAACAGCACTCCAGATGAAACCAAACGTGGCCAAGTGAGGCCCTGTGGTGCACCAGCCCCCAGGACCCCAGGCTGAGGGAGCTGCACCCTCAGCCCTCACAGCTCTGCAGCACTACACAAATACTGGCTGGTATTGTTTTGACTTTGAAGAGGAAACCAGTATTTCTTAAATAGGGAAAGGGAGAACGACCAAAGCAGAAGATACAGTACAGGTACTAAGAGGTGACAAGTGACAGACAGTGACAGTCCTGGTACCAGCTGTAAATTTGTAAAGAGTGAACAAAATGTAACTCCTCCAGGTAAGACAGAGGAAACCCCTTGATGCCGGCTGCTTCAAGTACATCCATTGCCGGCAATGGACGTTGCACCAGGACGGTCTGGTCCTGGTTCAATGAGTTTGTTTTACCAAAACAAAGGTAAGAAAAGCAATCCCAGCAGACAAGCCCATGCCAACGAGCCATGGCACCTCTCCCTCAGTCACATCCTGACCAAACATCTTCACCACTCTGCAGGTGGAGTCCAACTGCATCTCCAGTCGGGCCTTTCCCCACGACACCCGTTCTCGCCGTGCTCTCTGTGCTGACCCAGCCCTCCTGCCTCCAGCCAAAACTGGTTCAGTCTCGTTGTAGCTTCACCTGCATCCCTCCTGTCCCAGCCCACCTGGCCCCTGTCACCCCACACCTTCAGCTCTGCCCCCTGGACAAGTTTCCCCACACACAAACTGCTCTGACCCGTGGCCTGGTGGCCTCCCCTGCTCCAGCAGGAGCCCGGGGTGCCCCTGGCCATGGGCACAAACATCCTGCCCTCAACCTGCCCCCTGCCCACCTGGGCTCTGCTGGGAAGACGACGCTAAACTGCAGAAGCAAGAGAAGTCCAAGGCACTAAAATATCCAGCAAGCATACTGGGAGAACAGACAAGTATTCAAGTACATTAATTTATACAATTTTACATTCACATTTATTTATCTAATACAATGAAAATACAAAGGAAAAAGTTAAAGTGTCTCCAATAAGTATAAGGATATAGCTAGCTTTTTTTCCCATTTTTTCTTTTTAACTTTTTTAACCCTCTATATTCCACTCATTTTTAAACTACTGTTGTCCAACAACATTTATATATCACAGTGTTTCCACATCAAAACTGATGGTAAGTACATGTCCGCAGGGAACTTTTAAATTTTTTTTTTAACAATTTAAATTGCTCTAATGCTGCAGTCAAAGCTGTTAATATCTTACTTTAAGCAGTAATGACCTATCAAGCACGGGCTGCACCACAAGTCCGTTCGTGTGCCCCATCGTTTCAGAGCCAGATACGATTGACTGGGGACAGGGAGAGGAGGGGGATTAGGACAGCTTTCTCCTCATCTTGGTTCTTCAGGGGAGGCAACAAGAGTGCTAAAGCCTCATGCTAGGGCTCAGCTCTCCCACCTCCACACGTGTGGATTCAGCCTCCAACCAGAACAACTGTACAGCAAGACTCTATGAACTGACCCATGGCTCCTCCTCACAGCTCTCATCCCACACCAGAGCAGCCCCTCGGTGGAAAACTGTCCCAGCACAAGGATGCTCATCATCCTCCTCCCCCTTCCGAGCGTGTGGGGAAACTCCCACTACAGAGAGTTGACAGCAAAATGGTTGGAAAAGAGAATCCATTCCCAGTCTGGCAAGCCAGCAGTTCCTTGCAGCACTAGTAGTGATCCAGGGCCCCTCTCCCTCCCCGTGTCCTGCCCGAGGCGTGGCCAGCGGGGTCCTGGCACGGCTAAGTGGTCCGCAGGTTGGAGCCCGGAGGGTTGCTGACAGACTTTTGCAAATTGCTGATGTTGAAGCTCTGCAAAGACGTGGCCCCCACGGGCTGGAACTGGCCGAGCTGTGGCTGTGCTGGCCCCCCAGGCCCGCTCCAGGGCGGGGGGAAGGAGGCTGCGGGGTAACCGTACTGCTGCGGGGGGCACATGGCCTTGCTGAAGGGACCTAAAGAGGTAGCTGAGGCTGCAGGGATGGGCGTAGCACCCAGGGAAGATGTCATGGAGATACAGAGCTGACCTGGTGCCGAGAATTTCCTTGCCATTCCAGGGCCCTGCAAGGTAATCCAACACCGAGAGAGGTTACACCAGTGTGCCTTAAGAAGCACCAGCCCACCCCTGAGTCCACAATCCCAATGGTATTTAACCAGGACACGCCATGGCCCTCCCCTTTGGTTCTCCCCTTCCCTTCCTGAGCAGGCAGCACATCACCAGAGGAGGCAACCAAGCTGGTGAAGGGCTTGGAAAACAAGCCATGTGAAGAACGACTGAGGGAGCTGGGGTGGTTTATCCTGGAGAAAAGGAGACTCAGGGGTGACCTTATCACTCTCTATAACTCCCTGAAGGGGGGCTGTAGACAGCTGGGGGTTGGTCTCTTTCTCCAGGCAGCAACTGACAGAACGAGAGGACACAGGCTGCGTCAGGGGAAATACAGGTTGGATATTAGGAAGAAGTTCTTCACTGAAAGAGTGATTAAATACTGGAATAGTCTGCCCAGGGAGGTGGTGGAGTCACCATCCCTGGATGTGTTTAAAAAGAGACTGGATGTGGCACTCGATGCCATGATCTAGTTGAGGTGTCAGGGCTGGGATGGACTCTATGATCTTGAAGGTCTCTTCCAACCTGCACATTCTGTGATTCTGTGATCCTGCCCATAAAGAGCCGGCCAGCAGCGCTCTAGAGCTGCTGCCCAGCTGTGCTGGCACCCCAGGGAGACAGGAGCACCCCCAGAGCCCCTCACCTCGTAGCTGCTGTGGCCTTTGCCCACCTTCTTGCCCGAGAGGTTCATGGCGTCGCGGGCCCAGTTGTCCACCAGCTTGTGCAGGTCGTCGGTGAAGGTGCCCTTGCGGCTGGGGGCCATGGCTGGGGGCTGGCTGGGGGGGGCCTGGCTGTTCACTGCAGCCCCCACCGTGTTGGTGCTGCTGGTCCCTGCAAGCACAGACACAGCCGTCACCCAGGGCTGGCTGCTGGCCCCGGAGCAGCACACAACGGTGGGAATGGCACACCGGGAGTTAAAACGCCATGCAGATTAATTCTGAGCTTCCAGGACACACTCAAGTGGGAACTGCAAGGGCTCCTACAGGCATTTCCTCAGAGTGTTTCACAGAGAGGTTTTACTTTGCAGGAAGTGCTGCGAGTGGTCATCCTAAGAGGGGAGTGGGAGCAGCCTCCAGGTGTTTGTAGGAGAAAAAGGACATTAGATTTCAGCGCTGCACGTCGCTCTCATCCTACACCTTTTAATCAGCAGCAGCCACTACTGCACAGGTCAATTCCACCTTGGAGGACAATGCTGGGTGCTGAATAAGGAGCAGTAAAATCAGCATCACCAGCTGCTCTGTAGCAAATTATCTCCACTTTGTGAAATGAAGAGAAAAAGTCACCCAGTTTACAAAAAAAAAAAAAAAGCCCCAGTCAGAAACTATTGTTTCCAATAGCTGCCACAGTCATGTTCTTGAGGACCAGATGGGACTGTCTTCATCCACCAAGCAGCCAGGATCAGCAGGGGAAGTCTGCACTGCATTAAATTTTGCTTTTTGCCTCTAAAAGCATTTTTTGCCCTTATGTTCAGGTTTCCTAAGTCAGAAGAATAAGCATTTGAGATGCAAACAACTAATACAGCTTAAAGAAGGCAGAAGTGAGAGTATTCCTCAGACAAGCTCTGACAGGTTCCTCTTTTCACTGCAAGAACACAAAACCCCTTCACATAAATGCCAGGTTTCAGTTCTGCACGTTATCCTGTGGGGGAGAAAACCAACCTAGAAGCTTTGTTTGGATTACCTTCCTATGCCCCTCATATTTATAAACAAACAACTGCACTCCAGTCTAGGTTTTTAAAAGGCAGATCTCATAACAGGAAGCAAAGAAATGGTGTACTACCCAGGATCCTGAATTCCCAGCAGTACTGCAAAGTATCCTCATTTACAGACATGGAAGTGCCAGTCAACCACCAGGGCAGCCCCAACAACTAAATCAGCACCAGCAGGGCTAAAGACAGCACTGCTTGCAAACACTCATCCTCACCTAGTCCTCAAGTTCCTCAAATATTTCTACTGCTCCCTCAGGAGACTGCAGCTGGGAAATCCATGGAAAGCTGAGTTTGTGGCAGGCAATTCTGGAGGGAAGGTGGGTCACAGAAATGCCAGCAACAAACACCACGTCCCTATTGCAAAGGGCAGAGTGGCTCTTGCCTGGCAGTCCCTTCATCTGTCCCACTTTCCCTGGCCATCAGCCACATTCCTTGCCACCACTGCACCAAAGACCTGGTTCCAAAGCCCTGCAGGAATGTTTTGTTCTGAGGAGTGGATTAGGAAGGTGACATACTTACTATGCAGGACAAATAAACAAAGTGTTACTGCCTTGGTAGTGCTGAGGAGGGGAGGACAGGATCCATCCCACCAGCTCCAGCTCAGGCATGGACGTGGCTCCTGGGCTGGCCCACAGGAGCTGTTAGTGGGGAGAACATGCAGAACAGAGGGGGAAGAGAAAGGTTCCCTGAGCAGGAGTGGGGCTGCAGCTCTGATGGAGAGGAGCAGAACACACTGTGTGGTGCAAGGGAAGTCTGCTGGGAAGGAACAAGAACCTGAAGCATGCATCATGTGGAAAGGGCTCTGGATACAATCACTTAATTAGAGCAATGATGTGAAAGGTGAAGTTAAATACAAATGAGACAATAGCAAGGAAGAGGTACTTGTGGGAGGGGGAACACTGCCCAAACCAGTAATAATCACATTCCACCAGGAGGGGCATGCAGGCATTGACACACTTGCTTTCATCCTCTTCAGGATGGCCAGCATCCACTTGTGCTATTTCACATTTCCACTTTAATCCCTAGGTACTCTGGATCCTGGACCTACACTGGAGAGCCTCCTCAGGCCAGGGAAGGGGGAGAGTTAATCAAGGCATGTACTACAGCACATTCAGCTGAAGAGATGAAACATCACTTAGGGAAGTTTAAGAGTTTTCCAGAGAGCTGGACTGGTACAGGCTGCCAGAGCTTTGTCCCAAAGTGACTCTGTCAGGGAGCTCCCAGCTCAGCTCACAGACACACCAGCCTCCAGCACCAGAGCTGAGCTGTCTGCAATGGCCATTTCAAACTGACTTCTCAGCAATTTCCCCTTTAACTCTGACACCCTCACTGCCTGCAGAAACTGCCATCCAGAAGAGGCTGAAAAGCAAGTGCTTCAACTTGTGGCATTCCATGGAAACAACCCCCACATTCCTGCTCGGTCACAGCAGCCATCCCAGTTCTGCTCTGACATCCAGCAGCCTCTCTCTCTCTCTCCAGCCCACTCCCTAGAATGCCTCATTCTGCCCTGGGGTGTTTCCCCCCTAAACCACAGTCAAATGACCCCTTTAAAACAGTCTTCAATGACATGTGCACACACAGGCTTTTCTGAACATCTCTTGCTTTGGGAGACACACTGGAGATCTCTGATCTAAACTCTCAGACTTTTAGAATGTTGCAGGAGTGTCTGCAAGTGGATCCATCGCTGAGGTGACAAGCCCCATCAAAGCCCAAACCAAGCAGCTGCTCTGAGGACAACTCCAGCACATTACAGTGAGCAACTGGCCCTGCTGGCACTCTTGTTAGCCAGAGCAGACTCCAGAGGGAAGGGGAGGCTCTGCCTGCCTCCACCTGGCTGCAGGAGCAGCACCAGACTGGTCAAAAAACTGAGGACAGAGCACACATTAGAGGGCATAACACAGACAGACAGATGCTGTGCTGGAGACAGAGGCAGGGACGTAAGGCTTCAGTGACCAGGAAAAGCTGATGAATAGATTTACAATCAGGAATTGGAGATAACAGAAATAAGATAATTACTACAGAGCTGGTTGCAAGGACAGACTTTTTTCACCATCTTCCCTGAAGCACAAAGAGAGAGTAATTTGTTAAAGATAAGAGAAACAGTGAGAAATGATTAGTATCAGGAAACATTACAAAAAGCTTGGTGAGAAACAGAGGACACAGCACAGCAGGGCTCTAACAGTCACTACTGGGACACTCTAGACAAACTCAAAGACTTGTCTGACAGTTTAATCATAAAGAGAAGAGGCCCAGCCTCCTACATTTATTCTTCATCATTCCCAAACCATTGTGAAGAATGTCAGGAGACACTGAGGTCACAACTGTTATCATACAGTCACAACTGTGGCTGTTATCACAAAAGGAAAGGGAAGTACATCTTCCATTTTAGCCAGGATGTAGGAAGTGTTTTACAACCATCAAATTTCAACCAGGAATTGATTTATTTGATAGGTCAAGTGCTTTTAGTTTGTCACCCTCTTTTCTCAGCTGTGTGAGCAGTTCAGACATTCCCTGCCAAGCTGTAGCACTCTGTTTCTCCAGCTGCACAGTTAAAGCATCAATCACTGCACTGTTTCCAAGCCAGGATCCTCTCCAGCTGTCCCTCTCCACAGCACTCCAAGGACAGGGCTCCAGGAAGCAGCAGCAAAGTGCCAGGCCAAGCTGAGCCATGCCAACTATTACCTGCTTTTACAGGACAGCTACAACACTCTTTTCAAAAGGGATCTGTTTCCCTTAGCATCAGTCCCAAAAGCAAGAGATCCACATGCCAAAGTACTCTGATGATGGCCAATTTACAGCAAGCCAAGGCCTGGGAAGTAAATGATACTCTCATATATTCAGTTCAATGTCAATTCTAGAGACAGACTGGCTGTTCTTCATACTCCCCTTCCCCAAAAAAGGACAGGCCAGACTAACAATTTTAATTTAGCTTTGGTAAGAATTTAACTTCTTCCAAGAAAGGAACATTAAATCTTGAGAGTGCAGATGTCAGTGCACATCTCCACATTAATATACACAGCAAAAACATTTAAAGCTGCTAAATTTGAAAAATTAAATCATTTTAGTGCTTAGATCTCAAATCCAGGGAAGTGGGATAGAGTTAGTGCAGAACTGAACAGCCAGGAAGAATTTCCCTCCCTTCCTGAGAGGATGGGGCTGGGTGCATTGCAGCTGTCTCTGCAAAGGCCAGGCCAGCCCCACACACAGCCTGGGCTCAGCTGAGCCCTGCCCAGCACAGCCACACATGATGTGTGTGCCTTGGAGCACAGGGGGGCTCCTGACAGCACCCCAAACCCCCTCAGCCACTCATTCCACAGGGGGGGAGCAAAGGTCACACATGGAAAGGCTCCAGCCTGCAGAAGCAGCATGGGAGACACTGCAGCCCTCCCAGCAAAAAGCATCACACCAGCAGCCTTGGCTCAAGCATATTGTTACTTCAGCCACATCAGAAGTTTGAGGCTCTCTTGTAAGTCTGGCCTAAGGTAAGTACAAATGAGAGGGTTCTGAAAAGAGCTGCAAGCTAGCTTGTGAGGGCTGACAGGATGTTGGAAATGTCTGTTTACCCACCTGCATTTGTTTTACATTTAATGTATCTTCAATTCACAGGAAAAACTTCTAAACCTGAGCCCATCAGTAGGTAAGGCTCTTTTGAGTTTTCCTGGAATCATTCTCTAATTCTTTTGAAACCCTTTAACACCTGGATCTTTAGCCCTCTGGTAATGAAGACAAGTCACTGTGAGCTGCCTACAGGTGGCATCAGAGCCCTGCAGTGTCACTGGTGCCCAGAGCATGGGGACACATCCAGCCTGTGCTGCAAGCCCACTGCAGGGGGAGGGCAACACTCCCCCAGCACCACTGCAGTGTCCAGCTGAGGGATAACCTGCAGAACAAACCTTCCTCACTCTCCCACTGGGGAGATCACCCACCACGAGTCTCACATATTGTCTAACATATGCTGAAGCAAAATGACTGATGGGCCTTGCTAAGTCTCCCCAGTTTGTGCCTTTTCACTGACCTCTCCTGGAAGTTCCTCTGAAGGTTTAGGGGAAATGAGTGCTTGTTACAGTGAGCAGAGAACACCCAACACGAGAACCCAAACTTCCAAAGCTGTGCTAAGAGCAGCTGAGCTGAGCCATGGGATGGGATGGGAGGGAATACAAGGTGGCAGGTGAGGATGGGCTGCATGAAACAGATGCAAGCAGCAGAAACCAAACCCAAAAAGACCAAACAAAAAGCAGACAAGGAAGGAGTAAAGGTGTTACACACAAAGAGCCAAGCAGGGCGTACTCAGAAATCGGGTCCTCCTGCCCCCAGGCTTGAAGGTGACTCTCTCAGACGCACAGTTAAACTTGGCACAGCCTGTGGGGAAACAAGAACGGGGAGAACAGAGAGAGGAGAGGAGAGGAGACACAACACCACTACAGGATGTTAGCAACTTGAAGTTGGAAGGGTGAAATGCAATCACGACACACAAGAATAAGTCTCCAAGTGCAGACCAAGGAGTACAGAGACAATATACGGAGTGAAGAGACTCCCTCCAGCACCTCCAGACACAAGGCCAACTTTGCACTGCTCCTCTCCAGGACACAACCCAACCACAAAGCTGCAATCTACAGGGAAGCCAAATCCTGGCAAAAGTACCCAATTATTACATGGTACTGCACAACTCTGCATGCAGGGAAATGATTCAAGTAGCTCCAAAATGCCCGAAACGGTTCCTTAAAAAAAAAACCTCTACAGAAAATTCCTCCTTAAAGTCTGTTTGCATTTTCTCTATGTACTTCTCCAGTTTCAGAAAAACCACACATTAGAATTGATGTATTCAAACTGCCTATGGCAAAACTTTCCAAAAAGATGTGAAGGGGGAAAAAAACCTAGAACAGCTAAGTTCAGATAAGTAAAGGAATCATCCCCTTAATGGCAAGCAAAAAAAGCCCTCCTTACTGAATAAATCAGAGCTCTGCCTGAGAAATGATTTGATAACACACTACTAACAAGCAACCCACAACTTGAGAAACCTGAGTACATGAACAATTTACCACTCCCACCATTTCATTCTCCTACGCTGACTCTTCCTTCCAGGATAATTCACAATTAAAGAACATGAGCTACTTTTTACCTTTTACTGTTAAAAACTCTATTGACAGAAACAGCCAAACCAGAGTTAGGAAGTCTAAAAGGACCAAGACTCCAAGTCTTTGGAAACTTCCAACCATTTCAGTTATCTGCTAACATCAAACCTGCTCTGCCCCTTCCTCAGTCTCATTTCTGATTTCCAGGCCCCCAGTCTCATCTGTCTCTTTTCCCCTGAGCCAGCACCTTTCCAGGTCAGCAGCACTCTGCTGCCACCACCCCCCTGCACTCTCTTGTGCTGTCCTCGGGGTTTCAGCCCTTCAGCCCCCTCACACTTCCCCTGAGTGAGAAGCTACAAACCCAGCTGCAAACAACATCCTTCTCAGCCTCCACACAAGGAGGGGACCCCAAAGCTGCTGTACAGCAGGAATTAAAACCCAAGTGCCATGAATTGAATCCCTGACTCCCAGCTGATGGCACTGGGTGCACCTGGAGCCTTACCTTGGCCCGGGGCCGACAGGCTGGGCACCGACAGGGCCCCGTCACTGGTGAAGGCAGAGTAGAGATTCTCACTGGAAGGTGAAGGTTTCAGGGGCTGTAACAGATGGTTCTGCCCTGTCTCTGGCACACTGCCAGGGGGATGAAGGCTCTGCTGAGGGGGCAACACTGATGGTGCACTTTGAGCTGACAGGTTGCCTGGAGGAAAAAGGAAGGCACAAAGTTTTGGTTTGCAAACATTTTTGAACCTGATCAAACATGACAATCCAGGCAAGAAAAGGAGAGGCAGGGGAGAGAACTACTCCAGTGTCTGAGAAAGCAGAAAGACCAGAAAAATTCCTCAGTTTTAAGACAGCTCTGCACTGGTTCATGTGCTCACAGAGCTCCTCTATCACACAGCAAAACAGAAATGAGCAGCCAGGGTGACTGGACATGGAAATCTCAGCATGACATGGAAGTAAGGAAGTGAACACACAAGGAGCAGTAACAAACATTTCTGCTGGCACTGCTGCCCTCCAATGCTGTTTGTTCCTGCTACAGGATTAGAGAAACAGCTCCAATTACCCAGACAGTATCTGTCACCCACATCACTCAATCAGTAAACAGAACTAGTTCCTGAGCTCTGTATATTAGAAAAATGGTCTCAGTAAGAAAGGAAGCCTTGACAATTGAAACTGATTCTCAATTTATAAGTATAACAAATCTCAATTCCATTAAAAAACCCACTATTTCAACATCCATCAACTGTGAGTAAGTGTCTGCAGTGTAAGGACACTAGTAGTACCTTGCTTAAGTGGTACTAAATTAGGAAAAAATAAATCTCTACAGATGACTAAAGAGACCAGACCCTTTCTGCAAAATCAGTTTCAGGAGGGAACAAGCAGAGTTTATCTTAAAAAAAAAAAGGTTTCTGCCATACTGTAAATTTACACTTTTTTTCCTAGTCAGAGCCCAATGACTAATATCTAAAGAATACAAATCAGAGCTTTAAAACTGCTCTTACAGAACAATGTCACAGTACCTTTCAGTGGACTGAAAAAGTCACAAGCAAGACTACCAAACAGCAAAAGTAATTTCAAAAATGATAAAAGAAATCCAGGGAGGAACTGGTACACACACACTCCTCCAAAGACAGACACACAGAGAGAGATTTAAGGATCAGAGATGGTTCTTGGTGCATTTTATCTGCTAAGAATGTTGAAGGAAGCCTTACCTGAGAGCTGAGGGCTTTTATGTCCCTGGGAGCTGCTCCGACTGGACTTGCTGCTTTTTCCTTTTGTGGGTCGTCTCCTCCTCCCTGACAGGGGAGCAGCTGGGGGAATAATTACTGCAGGGGGGGCCTTGCCCAGTTTCATGTACAGGGACTCAATCTCCTGCTTCTGGCGGCTCTGCAGCTCCTGGATCTCTTTAAGGTGCCTAACAAGTTACAAAAGAGTGGGATTTACCAGAATTCTATGTGTGCACACACATGCAAACAATTCCTCCCCTCCAGTCAAGCCTGAGCTGCCTCTTTGGTCAAACTCTCAAACATTTAAGAAAGCGCAGGAAATAAATCTTTTCCACAAATAACCACTGAACACACATGGCAGAACACTTGCCATTTTCCAGTGTGCTCTAGCCCTGGCTAGAACTCCAAAACTAAGTAAGTTCCCAACGTTGCAATCACAAAACCAGAATAAACAGGAGTACAAAAAAAGCATTCAAATGCTACAGGAATAGCTAGATTACTCATTTTCTCAGACATACGGCCTTGGAAACTTCTACACTGGTACTGCCTTACAATTGGTTTCAGAGCAGTTGCAGATACAGGATTTGAAACTGCCGGGTACCCTAAAAAATAGAGCTCAACTTTCAGTATAAATAAATCAGTAGGTCACATTGCTTCACTTCTAAATTCTTTTTCTGAGCCAACAAGGTCTCTTCAGGAAAAGAACCATTAGAAATGCCAGAAATGCAGAGACCTGTGTGTGAATTTCAAACAAGACTCTGTTCTCCCTACTAACTCCAGTGATATGCAAATCTTCCTTAGATCTACAGACTTATCCACAGTGCAGCTGGCAATCTACCTACAAGGTTACAGGGTAGAAAATTCAGCCCAGCAAATATGTATATTCCTCTTCTGTTCTAACTGTACACTGCTTTCCCTCTAAAGAACCTTACTTCCCACATAAATGCTGACAATGGCTCCTGACTCTTAGCAAAGGCTAAGGGGAGTCCAGGTGAAATTCAGATTAATCCTGTTCCATCTGTTCCACACACAACCACAAAGAGGAGCCTTACTTCTCCCGTAACCGACGGAGCTCCAGCTTCAAGTCTTCATCTTCAATATCCGACTCATTGTCACTGCTCATGTAGGAAGAGTTGAAGGAGTTGCTGAGGCTCTGAACAGGGAGGCTGATCTTTGATCCCAGGTGCTGGACAGAGTCTGGGCTCCCTGAGCCATCATCCAGATCCTTGGCCATCCCACTGAGAAAGGCAGCCTCCAGATCAGAGGATGGACCATTCATGTGTGGGGACTGCCTCGACTCCAACTCTTTCTTGGGAGCTGCAGCTGAAGAAGCAACTTGTTCCAAGCCCACGGAGAGGGGCAGAGTCACTGGCTCCTTCTGGGCACAGCTGAGCTCATCCCGAGCCTTGGAGACGGAGAACCGCCCCACCTGATCCGCCGTGGTGCTCACCTGGAAACGCCCCACCTTGGTGGCCTGGGCAGCATCTCCCAGGGCAGGAGCTGCCTCAGCAATGCCATCCACCACGTCCAGGGAGGGGGCAGGCACAGCCCCACTCCTGTGGCTCTCAGCCTGCCTCACCAGCGTGCTCTCTGGGCTGCTGCCACCAAGGCTGGAGGAATCACTGGATGTGGTTTCAAATTGCACTGGCTTCACCTCAGGTTTGTCACCCTCTTTGAGCACATCATCCACTGCCACAGATACCTAGAATAGAAATACAATCATGCACACTTCCTTCGTTTTCTCTTAACGTGATGCTTTTATTTCCCTTAATGGTAAGATGCAGCTGAGAGGGGAAAATAACTCATTTCCTAGGTACACCACAAAGCAAGCTACTGCTTCCCTCCAGGCAGAACTCTGCCACACAGAGCAGCACTTGTGTGTCATCTGAAGGATTAACTCCAAGGAACAGCAGCCTCAGATGGGGCCTCCTTCACCAACAGGACATAACACAGTGAACATTGCCAGCACTGTTAGTGAAAGAGCAGCCCAGCATTAAAGACCAAGGCCAGGATGAAACCCTGTGTCCACAACTGCAGACCTGCACAGCCTGTGCAGTCCCTGCCCCGAATGCAAACAGCATCAGCAGCCCACTTTCACAAGCTCTGCAGGGACAGCAAGGTCCTGCACAAGGCACAGGGGGCTGGCAGGAACAGCCCAAGATGCTGTGCCAAGAGCCAGGAGAGGTGAGCATCTCCTACCTGGAAACGTCCCATCTTGAGCACGCTGGCTCCCGCCGCAGCCGCGCTGCCCTCGCCATCCCCTGCTGCCAGCACTAACAACAGGGGAACATCAACACACCAATCAGACACTAATTATCTCAACTCCAACCATTTCTTTTTTATCTACCTCAAATTCAACTATTTGTTAACTCCAAAGAGGCTTCTGGACTTGTAGCATCGTATTAATATTAAAATGTTAATTATTAATGTTAAGTCGAAGCATTTTTCTACAAAGCTTCCCTGCACAGTGTATTTGCCAAAAGTAAACTTTTAGGCAACAGTAAAAAAAGCACACTGATTTCAAACAGAGACAAATAATAAAAAATAGAACTGAAATTTATGAAAGGAAAAGCTTATTTTGATTCAATACCCAGAGTGACTATCTAGATTTCACAGACACTGGGGATAATTTATTCACAGAGGAGGGGCAAGTTGAAGAAATGCTATAAACTCCATTTACTCAAAGCAGTCTATCTGAAGTTTTCCAAGCTGGACTCTTAGGTGTCAGCTCCTAATTCTGTTGCTCTGTGCACTGCCAGTTTAAAGCTGAGAAATAACATTCTATTTTTAAATCAGTTCGACCGGACAGTTTGCTCTCTTTATTAAGCAACTTCCCAGTTTGTTTACCTTTACCTTCTAAATTTAAAAGATAAAACCCAACTCATTCTATAGCAGACTAATGAATTCTACATTATAGTTCACCAATGTCCCAAAATGAGGGTATTTCATTTATTTTATGGTTTTATTGGCTTCTGAAGGTTTGTTATTCAACTTCAGAGGGACATGCATGTTAAACAGTGTTTACTAGACAGCTCAAGAAAAAATTTCAGCACTGTATTAGCAGCTTCTTTTAAAAATAGAAGATTTCAAAAATTAAAACAAATTAGATGAATACTGGCAGGAAAATCTCAAGATTATTTTGCAAGTGTTTGGACTCCCCCCCAGTAACTCAATTCATACAGATTTGAAAGTCTGATCATCCAGACTTTAACTGGTGATCATCCAGTCAACCTTCAGTTGTTCTAAAGCAGACAGAACAAAGTCTGGGTTTCTCACTACCTTTCTGAAATTTTTAGTAGTTTAACCTTGGTTTGTGTGTTCAAACAGAAATGAGACACCCTTAGGTAAGGGAGTGGTATCCTACGTGTAGAACACAGTGTAATGACACAAAACGAGTCCTACTGCTGCTGCCAGGAACATAACACATGACAGAAAACAGTTCCTTCAGTTCCTGATGCTGTACCTTAGCAGCACAGTGGAGACTCTCTGTGAGTCATAATTTAGGATCTTGGACAGCTTTAAATCCTAAATGAGTCCCTACAATAGGCATGTATCTATCATTCCCCCTCCTCATGTCCTACACAGGAAAATTTCAGTCTGGCTACTAAAACTTAATGAGATCCCCTCAAGAAGCTGCCATTCCATGACTTACTAGAAAAAGCTACAACCTTACAAATGGTTACTCTGTTCAGTTTTGGTTTCTATCTCCAGGCTGAGCAAACACCTACAGTAATGATGGCTGTCTTACCATCCTTCAGGCCCTGAGCTGCTGTGGACACTGGCCCAGTCACTGCTGTTGATGCTACTGAGGGCACAGACTGCAGGGTCAAGGAGGAAAACAAAATAAATTAAAATCATTAGCTTCACTGAATGCCAACAAATCCAACATACTGCATGTTACAAAACTTTTTTACTTCCAACAGGGACAAAGTATGAGCCATGAAAAGTCAAATTCAAGAAAAAAAGATTTTCCAGGCCTTATAACCCTGAGGCTGTGAGCAGATCACCCTTGGGCTGTGCAGAAATAATGCAAGAACAGCCACTTGGATTGTCAATCACTGTCTTGTCTTCATTCAGTATCCAAAGCTCTTTAATAGAAGCTTTTAAAATTTCAGATCCACACTTGAAACATCCGTCCCAAATTGGGACTGACATATCACATATTGCTTGTTTAGTGCCCTTTCCCCTTATTCCACAGTCACTGCCATTTCTACTTTGGTGACATCACCAGAAAGGCTGAAATAACAACTAACACCAAAAAACAGCCTCAGGAAATGATGTAATCCATTGCAATACACAGACTTTCCCCATTTCAGTTGACTCAGTCCCACAGACTGGAAGATGACTCTGAGTTTTTATTTTTGAAAGTCTAAATGCTGCTGTAGTGATATTAAAGGCAGTGACCTCAGAGAACAACTTGGACAAAACACTGAGTTTTTTCAAGACTATTAAACTGCCATCATTGCAAACATACACAGGCAGGGGCAGATGTCACTGGGACTGTCTCTGGACTAAGGGTTCTTCTCAGCTGAGCATCCAGGTCTTCCAGTGGCTGTTGGGACTGAGAAAGAAAAGAGCCAAATGATGTCCCAGCTCAGGAAAAATAAAAGCATTATTGAGAAACATATTTAATTTTTAAATTAAATATTTAATTTAACATATTTAATGCTAAAATTTAAAACATTCAGTACAGCTTCCATATTTCTATCAAGCTTCCTTCCTACACATTGAGATTTAACATGTATAGAGCACAGTAAGACTGGAAGCAACTCATGCAATATATTTGTTTAAAAACATCAGAACAGGAAAATTAACTTAAAAAAGAAAAAAACTCCACAATACCATTCAAAACCAATCGACCAACAAAAAAACCCAACCCACAAGTTCCCTCAGACAGGCTACACAGATGGATTGACTTGAAGAGGATGGAGAGGAGCAGAATCTCTCAAGAATGCTTATTACTTAGATTTCAGCTGCTTTAGTTAGAATACAAGATGCTTTTCAAACCTGGGCAATTGGATTGGGGAGAAGAAGAGAAAAATAATATTTTACCTAAAAATATCCTGAAGATAAAAGAAATCCCAAAGTCTCAAAATGATTAAATTAGGGCCATGCCCATAAGATACATTGAAAGAAGATGGTATTGTTAGATACCATTATGATGCAATTCTGACCCTACAGAACAGAAATTTTCATCCAAACTTCAGCATTATTAATCTTTCCAAGTCTTTTACATTTTAAAAAAAATGCTGTATCTGTTTTTAAAACTGAAGGGGAGATCATGACAACAGAAAAATCCTGCTTTCCACTGGAAGTCAGAGGTACACAATAGCATGAAGATGCTTTCAACAGGCTGCCAGCATAACATTCTTCCTGCATTGTGGATTTCAAAGCAAAACCAAAAACCCTAGGAACAATAAAGCCTGTATCAATTCCATTATACAAAAAAAAAAGGCAGAAGATGCAGACTGCCATGACTCCATCAGAAATTCAACTGCTTAGCGACAAGTGAGGTAATTTAATCCAACACTGTAAAATAAGGGGACATGTCACCTGAAATACTAAATAATTCTCATCACTTATGCTCACAAGAAGATCTTTTCTTCAAGTAAACAAAGAGCTATTAGAATGATCAGGAAATAAAGACTTCCATACAGAACAAGGGGACCCAAATGAAGCTTCAGAGATTAATCTAAATTCACTTTCAAAAGCAATTAAGGAATAAATAGAAGAGGTATTTAAGAGTATGGAACAGAGTGTTCAAAACTGGTCCAGAGATGACGTGTGCTCTGTCTGCTCCTAAGGAAAGGGAAAAGTTGTGTAATCACCTAGCAGTGACAGCAGCAGCACGAAGGGAAGCCTAGCTACTGCAAGACAAGCCAGTAATTTTCCAGACAGAACTATGTGATAGCAGCAAATGCTCTTAACAGTCAATTAGATTTGATCCACTTGGTCTCCTCCAATTCTGTCTCACTCCTAGACAATTCTTCTGAGTTCAAATGAGAAGTGAATTTCAGTAAGTTGTTTGCAAAGGACAAGAAGCAAGAGATCTGTATTTGTGACTCTTCCATGCCACAAATCCTGCCAGAAATACCTCTGACAAACAGGAAGCAGCCTTTTGCAGTGGTACCATGGCTTGAGTCATAGAAGTGGCTACAAGTGCTCTTGAGCTTAGGGGAAAATACTACTAACATACTGAGTTTTCAGCAATGAAAATGAAAAGGACTATGAACTCTGTATGACTGATTTTAACCAACTGTCTCCTGATCCATCTGATACCTGACCACAGGAAGAATGCAGGTAAGAACTGTCACCTATTTCTTATTGTCTTCTATTCAGTAAAACCATGCTTCAGAAAGAACTGACTAAAAGAGATAAACAAGCTTCTGCCTCTGAAGTCAGGGAGAAAAACAAGTGTTTTTCTTTCTTGCTCAGTTTGGAGAAAGAAGATATCCATTTCCTTGCTAGTCACAGGGCAGGAAAATTGCTTATGGCTCGAAGATCAAGATGTAAAAACGAGCTACTTTTAGAAAATATTTCAGTTGAATAAGCCTTTCCCTTCCAACCTCAGATGTCATCTGCCTTAGCTGTGCAAAGCACACAGAACCACAGCCTGGGTCAGGCTGGAAGGATCCACAGGGGTCACCTGCTCCAGCAGGGCCATCCCAGAGCCCCCCCAGAGCCCAGCACTGCCTCCAGAGGGTTCTGAATATCCCCAGGGAGGGAGGGAGACTCCACAGCCTCTGCACAGTCTGTTCACTGCATGGTCACTGCACAGGGAAGGAATTCTTCCTCATGTTCAGCTGGAGCTGCTGTGCAGCAGTGTCTGCCCTCTTGTCCTAGTGCCTGGCACCACCCTTTAAACACAAAATATCCCAGGTAACTCTTGCATACAAGGACAGGAGCTAAGCAGGGGAAGCCACTGCTGTGTTTCAAGTCACATTTATGGTAAGGAACGTCAAATACCTTTTGCAAATCTTAAAGCCTAGTGAAATCAGAATGTAATAATAATCACAAAATAAACAAAACAAAGAAAAAAACCACAACAAAACCAGAAAAAACAAAACAAAAAATCCAAACCAACGAAACAAAAAACCCCAACAAACAACCAAACAGAAAGGCAATCATCAAAAGAAACAACCAAAACCTCATGAGGCATTCACTAAGGCAATTTTACATTTTCATAAACATTTCATGGCTATATATAGTTTTTCATATTATTTCATTACTATACTCTTTTTAAGAAGAAAACAGGTTCAAGTTTTATGCACACACTCTGCTGCATTATATTGAAAAAAAATAAAAATTGAAGTTTAGATTAACACACCAAAACCCCTAGGCCTGATTAGGCACTGGGCACAGCACCCCAAAGGGCAAACTGCACAGAACCACAGAATGGTTTGGACTGGAAGGGACTGTAAAGATCATCCAGTCCAACGTCCTGCCAAGGGCAGGGACACCTTCCACCAGCCCAGGTCACCCCCAGGCAGTGCTGAAGGCACTGAGGCTCCTGCCCAGTTACACCAAGGGGTTACTCAGTCAAAGGAAAAGAAAACCAAGAACATTAATAACATGCAATGGAGAGTTTAATCGAAACATGCTCTCTGAAGGGAAAAGCAGCAGATCACTCTGCCAAGCTGTGTAGCACCTGAGTTAGTGAAGGTCCAGGGAGAGGAGGCAGCTGCTCACTGGATGGAGTGCCAGCCGGGAGCTCAGAACCTACGGGGAGCACCTGGGGATGACAACGGAGAGGAGACGCGCGGCCGTCAGACACGGAGCCACAGCACAGCACAGCACACACCAAGCCACGCACACGGCACACCACAGCCATAAACTCCTTGTGGATAGAGAATGCCTGCCTGGACAGTTAGCACAGAGTCTTTAGGGACTTCTGCTCTGGTTTTACTTCATAATCCAGATTATCCTGGAGCGGCCACAATTTCCAGTTTAAGCAAGCTGCAGTATCCAGGAACAAACTATCTTGGGGATATTATTTTCAAGTCTGGAAGAAATGCTAAAATAATTCTACCAAGAAGCTTAATTTCTAAAATGGTGCAAGAACGTACTGAGTCTCCTTACAACAGATCTATGCTAACTGTCCACTGGAAACTGCATGCTTCCAGCAAACTGTTCCAAGCAACATGACTTGAGAACAAGAACTGTCTGAGGATGTCTCCACTTGTTGAGAAACACATTTGTAGAGCTCTAACACCAATCTTTTGATCCATCACTTCTTTTTGAGCCTGAAGGGTGTTGATGACCCACAGAAGGTGATTAGGCCATGCAACCAGGTAGGGGGAAGTCATCCAGGTTACGTGGGGGAGGTTAGAGAGACTGGAAAGGTTAGAAGGAGGCATCAAAGCCTCCTCACCAGGTCAGACAGCACATTCCAGTTAGTCATTTCCATGCTTAGGGAGGTGGAAGTTCTAGGAATAAAGCAACCCATGACACAATTTGCAATTCTTCTTCTCAGCTGTCACCCTGAGTGCCCAGGGAGTGTGAGCACACACACACACACACACACACAGAGCCTGTGAGTTACACTGCAGTGTGAGCACACACACACAGAGCCTGTGAGTTACACTGCAGTGTGAGCACACACACACACACAGCCTGTGAGTTACACTGCAGTGTGAGCACACACACACACACACAGAGCCTGTGAGTTACACTGCAGTGTGAGCACACACACACACACACACACAGCCTGTGAGTTACACTGCAGTGTGAGCACACACACACACACACACACACACACACACACACACACACACACACACACACACACACACACCCTGAGTTACAGCTGCCCCTGTGCTCTGTGAGCTCTGCAGGACAAGGGACAGGCCACAGTCTGCCCCAGAGCCCCCTCTGGCCTGCAGTGTGTTAGCACAGCTGAAACACTTTAGGTTGCAGCAGGAGCTGCCCAGTGAAGATGCTCTCCCAGAGACATCTATACTCCCAATAACATTCCAGCAGGAACTAGGCTGAGTTGCATTAGCTCAACATTTTTGTGCAGCAGGAACACATGTGAGGATGTCACCTGTTGTGAGGCATGATGGATTTTTAAGCTGTGGTAACTTCATCATTTAGTTTATAAATAAGAGGCAAAACATACTTGAAATACATTTGTAAGACCAGCTGAAACACATTTAACTGTCTAGATTAACAGTCTGGCCATACAAAATAAATACACGGAGTCTAGCAAACCTCAGAAGACTAGAGCAATAAGCTCCTTAATGCTCAGCAACAACACAAAGTAACACTAAAATTAAGCTTTGGAAAAAACCAAACTAATTTATAAATGAAAACTTGAGAGGAGGTAGGATTTCTACAACTGACAACCAAAACCCTGTAAATTTATTCCATTTAAACCCAAGCCTTTGTAATTAGCAATTTTCTAACTGCTCCAACTGTTCCTGAACAAATACCAGTTCCCATTTTTTTCTAGTATTTCTTTCCTAATTTTCAATTTCACTGAAACATTAATGGATGCCTTTGTGTCTAGATTTCCTTATCAACGTTTTTGGCACATATTCCCACTCTTTCATAGCAGAGATTTTCTACTGGCTTTGACTACAAAGAATACATGGGAAAGACTACTAATGAATGGAGATGCTGGGGAGCACTGGCTCAGTCTGAATGGCCTGAAACTGGTTCATGGCAAGGCTGGCTAAAGACAACCAACACTAAGTGTTGGTGAGTACAAAAAAACATTACAGAAGCAAAAAGAAGCAAGTATGAAAGTTTTTGCTTTGTTAAATACCTGAAAACTTCTTCAATTTATTTCTACTTAAGGGCTACCTTGCCATTTAAGGAAAGGACCACCAAAATAGTTTGAGATACTGAAATGTGCTGTGTCCCCACACAGGCAGACATTAAAAAGCAAATTTCACATATTAATGTATCTGGCTGCTGAGCAGGTAACAACATCCACAGCACCTCTCAAGTTGTTACTGTGAGTCATTATCTCTTTGTGAAAGAGTGTTTTGCTTGTAGAGCATGAGTCAGTAAATAAAAAAAAAGTTTGCTTTCAGGTATCTTAAATTTCTCAAAATCCTGCTCTCATAAATCAAACATTTGAAAGGAAAAGAGTATCCAGGTATCAAATGAGTAGCAGAGAGCTTTTAAAAAAAACCAACTCTTTCAGTCAGGTTCACCCTTGACTGCAAGGAACAGGCTCACAACAGGAAGCAAAACTAGGCCATCTCAAATCCACCACTTTGTGAACTACACAACCAACCATCTCAGTCTAGTGGTCACATACAAGATAAGAAGCTATTTAAAGCTAGACATCCAAATTCTATTTGAAAAAATCAGTATCAAGAAAAAGCCCCAAACAAACACAAAAAGCAAACCACAGTTGCTTCACTCTTTGTAGTTTAAGAGACATCCCTCAGAAGCATAAAACAGAACTGGACTGTTTTTTGCTCATTAGGGACAAAACAGAACACCTCTTGGGACACACATAAAAACAACCAGAGCATAAACCTTTCAATACTACATGAAATGAAGCAACTTCTTCCTGAATAACTGTTTTTCTTTCCAGAAAGGCTCTGGAAAGCCCAAGAAGCAAGAGCTGAGCATCCCCAGCAATGAGTCCTTACCGGTACCCTGCTGAGGGGGGGCTTGGAGGGAGAGCTCCCTGCCTTCCCTGCTGCTGTGCCCACGCTGCTGGAGGCTGAGATGTAGCTGACTGGGGTCAGCACCTGCCCAGGAGTGGCAACTGGAGTCAGCACTGGCAGCCCAGTGGGGCCCAGAGGCAAACTGCTGGGAGGGATGCAGGTGCTGATGGATGTCAGGGGTTTGCTGGGGGCCACAGCAGTGGTGGGGATGCCAGGAACCACGGTGGTCTCCATGAGCAGGGAGGTCTCCAGGGACACTGAGGGGTGCACCGTGCCCACGGTGCCGTGCTCGCTGAACAGAGACCTCAGCTTCTCCTCCAGGGTCTTGATGTCATCAATGCCTGGGGCTTTGGACTGAGCATCTGCATCACTGGCCTCCAGACAGTGAACGTGGGGCTGGTTGGGCAACGGGGCTGGCTGGGGCTGGCTGTGGATCAAAGTCTGCTGCACTGCAGGCAAGTTAGTCACTGGCTGTGGCAAGACACCAGGTAAGGGAACCTGGGGCAACATGGGTGTTGCACCTGAAATCTGGGGTAGGACAGGTGTTGATGTAATCCCTGATGGAATGAGCAAGGGATGGATCACTGGCTGAGAGACTGAACCACATATGCTTGATGCTACCGAGGATGATAAAGGTGCAGAGATTGGAAGAGATAAGCCAGCTGCATTGCAGAGGTGTGATTTATCCAGAGAGTGCCCACCCTCAGGCAGTGACTGTGGAGCACTCACAACTGTTGTTTCTGCCAGACTGGAGAGACTGGAGACAGAGCCACTGCTGCTGAGCTGGGGAAGCTGCACAGGCACGTTCTGAGCCAGAGACAGGGAAACAGACGTCTGTGGTGCTGCCATACTGCTCACAATCTGAGGGGCAGACTGAGAGGTCACAGCTGGTGCAGCTGCACCCAGAGCAGTGACACCAGGAGCCTGGGCAGATGGCAGTGCTGAAGACGAAGGCGTGCTGCTGCTGGGGGCAATGTCTGCAGTCACTGCTTGGGCAGGCTGGGACGTGGCAGGTAAGGAGAAAGAAGCAGGGGCGCTCACGCTGGAAGCCACACCGGTGGATTGCTGCCCAGACTGTGAGGCTGGAGGTGGAGAAACAGAGCTTGGCACACTTGTGCTTGGTGCAACTCCAACAGCTGCATTTTCTGAAGGCAAAGTAACAGGTCCTGGGAGAGAAACACCAGTGCTGGAGGAAACAGATACTGAAGAAGTAGCCACAGATGCAGGAGTTCCACCACTGCCTGCCATGGTGGAAAGTGCAGGTGGAAATGGTGGAATTGTTTGATTGAACACTGGAGGAGCTGTGCTAGGTCCTTCTGTCATCTGAGCATGCCCCATCTCAGAGAAAGCTTGCTGCAAGCTCAGTGATGATGCTGAGTGGGAGAGATTCATTCCAGGGCCATGTACAGGAGATGCTGCAACTGGAAGAAAAGAAAATTATCAGTCCATCTGAAAACGTTCATTACCATATGGCTGTCTATGGCTGGACTAAGGCCACATTTACTTCTTAGCATAAAAAAAATAACAAACCAAACCAAAAAACCCACACCTAAACACACAAATCCAGGCTTATATTAAAATACAGAATTAAGGTTTCAGAGTCTTGCAGCAGCTCATCAGCAGTTTTCCTCCAGGAATCCTGCATGGTATGACCCAAGTTATGGTCACCTCTTACCAGCACAGTTCCCTACGTGCCCACATAGGGACAGGTCTGCAGGAACAGTTAACTAAGCTCAGAGTTTTGATGAACATGCCTTAGGCAGCAGCTTTAGGAGCCTGGCCAACTCACCCATGTCAGAAGTCTCATTCCCCCCAAGCAGAGCAGAGGAGAAGAAGCCCTGTTCCTTCAGTCGGCTCTCGGGGACCGGGCTGACGATGAAGCGCCTTCCCGCAGAGTGAACTACCTGGGTAAAGGAGCTAGAGGGAACCCCTAGACAGAGAGAAGGTAAAGCTTTAGTCACACAGGCTTCTAACCAAACACACAGCCTGCAATATGGAATGTGCACTCCATCATACAAAATAAAAACCTGGCTGCACCCATCCGCTGAAACAGAAAAAGGTAACTGTTGAAAAAAATCACAAAAGACTTACCTATTCTTTGTGGCATGGAAGATGTAGGATCTGGCTGTTTGAACTCTAATTTCTGTAAAGTAAGATAAAATTTAAACTTCTATTCTGAAACAGAAACCCACAAGATAGTTCTTAAAATGCTAGCTTACTGAAATGTGGGCATTTAAGGGAAGCAGTACCTGGGACCCAAGCACCATCACCAAACTAGAGGAATTCTGCCCAGATAAATGTCAGTGGTTTTAAAAACTTTCAGCTTAGTGACTGTCAATGGAACAAATTGATCTAAAAATTCTTTTGGAAATCCAACTGATTTCCTTAAACATCCTACACTAAGTGGATGTCCCAAACTGGTTCTGGGTGTAATTAAGGCAGAGATTCAGGAAACATCACCACTTTCAGCACCCAGCAAACAGTTTCAAAACCTGTGTTTCCTAACCAAGCTATCCAATCTCTCAGTACTTCACTGGGTGGAGGGCCTGAGACAGGCTCTGAACGTTTAGTGAGCAGCACAGGGTTGGGGTTTTACTGTCCTACCTCACAGTAATCTCAAATCCAAGAAGCATCAGCATTTAAGACTGTCTGTTTAGTGGACTGTTAGGAGATTCAGCAGCTTCAGAAGTCTTCAAACACATCAAAAAGCAAGAGGTCTGTTATTTAGCTTTCTAACTTAATTTTAGGCACTCACTTTGATATGAAGTTTTCCCTTTTTTTCTTTTAATTATTGGTCTTTGCTATCTCTCGTGACAGGAAGTTTCCATTTCTAGCTGGCTGTACTCACAAAACCATACCACCCAAAATGGAGAAGAGCAAGGGCTGAGGCAGTGTGTCCTGCACATACCTGTGAGCCCGGGAAGAAGCCGTCGTCCTTGGCCCTCTCCAGGCCCTGATCCCCCTCTGGCTCCACACTGGCATCCTCACTGAGCATCTCATCTGCCTTCTCAATGATCTCTCGTACCTGTTCTACAAAGGACTCTCGCTCTGTGGCTAAAATAAACTCGTTCTGCACCTGTAAAACAACAAAGCAACATTCGTTTACCACAAACAATGTCAAAACAATATACTGAACAACTACAGTTTACTCTTGGTGCTAATGTTTGTTTTCCCTTTGCTGGTCTTCTGAACAAGATCAGTGTGGTGACACCTTAGAGAAAAACAATTATTTCTCAACTTATCTCCAGCACAGAAGCGTGTGCCCTGGTTTAATCTTTGCTGTGGAACAACATTCAACCTCACTTCTTCATCAAACTGTCGCCTCAATCTCTGCTTAGCACGGGGAAATTTAAAATAAGCAGCCTTATCTTACTGAAATTCCTCCTGTCTAATGAATGCAATGTGCGTTAAGAGACACATTTAAAGAGAACAGTAATATTAAAGAAATTGTAAATTCTGTATTGCAAGAGGTCTTCTGTGCTTCTCTCTTTCCATGCCCTATACAACTTCTCCTCTATGCAGGTTGCACATCACTGATTTAAAGTCTGGCTGAGGTACACAAAAGCCAGCATGAATTATATTCCAAATACAGGGAGAGGAAGATTGCACAGCCTGTCTACCAGTACATTGTATTGCTTTATGAAAATAACCTCTCTTGCTTATGTTGGACAAAACCAGTTTAAACAAGTATACTTGGCAGTTATAAAGATATTTTTGATTTGGTCTAACCCAGGAGAGTATCCTGTCTTCTGAAATTAAGCACAGCAAAACTTGCAGAGACAGTCTGTGAAACAGAAGTAGAAGTGTCAGTCACAGAGTCTCTGCTGGGAAAGAAAAAGTGCCTTGGGAGATAAACCTTGAGACACTGCTTTTACATAAATTGCTGGGAAGCTGGTTCAAGAAAAGGAAAGTCAGGTGTGATGTGCTTTTATCAGCCTTTGCAATGCAGAATAAAGAAACCTTCAGTAGTTTCAGTTTAGGACCACCAGGCACTCTAAGGGGTATGCCTAACAGTATCATGGTTAAAAGGAAACAAAGAAACCTTGCAATCAAGTTTGCTCAATATTCAACAAGGAACCCATCAGCGCAATGTTCCAGATTCAGATGTTTGAATTAGGTAGCACACTTTTAACTGTGTGACTGCTTTTTGGATGCAAAGTGCACTTATTTGGCTTCTACTCATCTTTAAATATTTGTGGGTTTTGTTGCTTGGAGAGTGTTCGTGTCTTAGTTTGGGTTTTGCATGTTTAGTTTTCATAAATCAAACATCTCTTATTTCTCCATAGGATCACTTTAGGTTTAAGGTGAAGAAAGACACCTGTGCACTGTCCATATTTCCTGGCACACAATATCATCTTATTGCCTGTGCTAATACATGTACTTAGGCAAGAACCAACTCCTTCCTCTTTCTCAGAAAGCCATTAGTGGCAAAGAACTTCTCCCATATCACTGGTTTGGTTCCTTTTGACAAGTACAAATCCAGCACACACCAGCTCAGACTCCGCCACCTCTCTAAGCAAAAGATAAACACTGCAGAGTTGCCCAAGAAGTTGGCAAAAGATACTGTGTTTTGTCATCCCCTCCCTCTTCAGTAACACTAAAATCATCTCAGGCTCATTTAGAGACTGTACCAGACCAAACAGAAGAGTTTAAATTTAAAAAAAGAAATGGGGATTCTATTCTATGCTATTCAACATTCTCATTTAAATGCATCTCTATAGGACAAATTCTTTCCTGTGCCTGACCATCATACATTGGATGGAGAAGCTTTTTCTTTTGATGAAAGTCAAAAGCAGCATCAGTCACTATGTATTTTCAAAAACCAAAATGCAGTTCCCCTTTCTTACTTTGAAGGCAGAATCTTCCCATTTTAATTGACAACAATGGTGAAACACTTGAAGAATAAGATGTAGCAATGCCTGCTCTTAGAAAAGCAAGCAGAATGTTTTTAACCAGGCACTTCCAGGGGCTGCTTGCAGTTTTGAAAATGTCAGATTGAAAAACAAACCCAACCAAAAAAACAGAAGCATTTTTTTACTCGATAAAACCCTCAATTCTAAGGTAAAAACTGACACAAATTTTCATGTGACTTGTGCGTGCAACATTAATTAATAATCAGACTGCTAAACCACTCTGTGCCTAATTTCTAGTGCTGGCTGTGTACCAGTAAGGTGAACACACACTATGCTACATGGGAGACCAATTCTAAACCATAAACAAAAACTACAACTCATTGGATTCTTCACCTCTAAAATATATCTTACCATAATTGTAGCTATTTCCTCAGGGTTATCACCATCCAAATCAAATTTGAAGGTAACCATTTTCCGATTGTGTGTCTCTAGCTGGCATTCCACTACCCGGTCACCTTTGTTGGAAACCTAAAGCAAAGAAAATAATACTTCAAACCAAAAGCACAAGAATCTAAGTTCACTGAGATTTTAAAGTTCACTGAGACAAACTAACAGCACTGGTATAATACAAACATGTTCTATCTTTCCAGTCTAATAAATGGTGCCATGCAGAGCAGGATTTCTGTCTGAGGATACATCGAATATTCTGGAACAGTCTGTGGAACCACTGGTAGCTGTGCAAGCCAATTTTGTCACATCTAATGCTCCAAAAAGCTCTTAATAGATGACATTTGGAATGGTTGCAGAGGCTCAAAAACACATCATTACCACTGGAGTGTCCCTAAGACAGCCAATACTCACATTGAGAATCCTCAGTTTGGGCCTGGAAGTCTTCTCGTGGCGGGAGCGGCTGCGGACAGACCGGCGCATGTGGCGTTTGGTGGTCCTGCCCTCGTGCCTCCCACTGCAGCTTGGGACATTCTCATTGCCATCACTCAGCCCTGAAGCAACATCAGAATGGGCACTAGAAACAAAAGGCAACTTCCTGTTAGTATCCACACATTCTGTAACTGCAACAATACTCCTTAACCTACCACATGATATTCTGCTCTGGGAAGTGGCAGATGTGTGTTCATCATCAAAAGAGGGAAAGAGTCCTATCAACACTATGGGTTGTTTAAACAGAAATTCTGACTGTAATTATTTTGCTACGTTTCTTGCAAGCTGAGTTGGACAAATCTATGCTATGTTTTCAAGCTATTTGAAGTTTGAATTCCGCTTAAGTGCCAAAAGGACAAAAACCTGTCACTTATGATCCATTTGACATAACAAATAAAAAAGTTAATCACTACACACAACCATTCTTATTCCCTCCATAAATCACAACCTACTGCACCCTTCATGACCCTGTTTTTCCTCTAGGAACTTTAGTTATTCACATCACCAAGAGCACTCCCAGTGCAAAAAAATATCCCTGGTGAAAAAATCTAACCAAAGATTATCCATGGAAGTATAATCTAACACATGACATGAAACTCAGTTTGGTGAAAAGCAGCAACGCTCACCTATCCATAGAAGAAGCCAAGGGGGTAGACTGAGCAGGCTGTGTCGCTGGAAGAGTCTCTGAAGAAGCAGTCTGGGAGACTCCCTGAGTACCCTATGGATAGAAACCTACAATCAAGAACCCCCCAAAGAGCACAGCTCCTCTTCAAGCAACCCAGTAGTCTTCAGTGTTTCCTCCCACACCAGTTGTAAAGCTGAAAGCTCTGCTTTTTTAGAAGTTTAAACAGCTGGCATCTAAGACAGCTTTAGTTTACAAGATACTCTAGAGCAAACTGCAGTGAAGCAAAACGTCATCTGAGGAGAGGTGAGGAGAGGAAACCAGCCACACATCCCTTCTACTGCCACATGTCACTACAGCTGGCCATGCAGTCAGTCTTACTAACAGAATGTGCAGAAGGCAAAGCCAATGCAGAACAGAGACAATTCCAATTCTCCCTGCAAGAACCACGCTGCAGGGAATAGGCATAATGACAGATTCTCAAAGGCTATCGACTGCAGCTTGTCTTTGATATGGCAAAAATTTTCTACAATACTAGCAAGAAGTGAAGTGTTCTACTGCTTTTTGCCTGCAGGATGCACACTCACTTCCCAACAGAACAACCAGTGGCAACAAGGTCCCCACATTGGCATGACATTCTGCTGTAAGAAAAAGGTAATTTGAAATATTAACTTCCAACGGAAGACAAGCACAGAAGGGATTAGTTCCCCACAGAGATACACTGTTGCATGAGTCTAACATCCAAAATCTATCATTACATTATATTCCATATATTTACCTCCACGACTGCCTGCTGTGAGGAGGCAGATGAGGCCTGTTGTGCTAAACTCACAGGAGGCTGGGGCACCTGCACCTGTCCTCCCAGGCTGCCCATGGAAACTAAAACATTCTGTTCCCCATATGGCTGCACAACAGGAGCAAGGTAGCCTGACTGGGCCATGGCATCTGTGGGCAGGGGAGGGGACAGCACAGCAGAAGGAATGCTGGCAGAGGCCACAGCTGAGGAAGGGGCAATGTTCGAGTCCGCCGGGTACTGCGGGGGTATCCGAGGTGGGAAACCCTGCAACAGAAATGAGGGAGACAAGTCAGTCAATGGCTCAGCTAATTAGGAAACAGGACAGTAATAAAAAAAATAGCAGTTCCAGGGGCACGTTCCAATCTTCTGGACTTGTTCAAGCACTCCCAAAATTTTCCCAAAGATGTGGAGCAAACCTCTCATGCAGCCAGCATGCAAGTCACCACACCCAAACAAGCAAATTCCCACTCACAGTCCCAAGTCTTAGGCAAAACAATCTTCATCTCCCAACTCTCACAGCTGCCTACAGAGCTTAAGATTTTAAAGTCTGAGATTAGAAATGAGCTTGAAGAACTTTCAGGCTGAACAGTGACAGCTCAGATGTTATACAACTGCTGCTGATTCTTGAGATTAAATAGCAAAACCACTCTTGTGTTCTTCCTGTCCCCTCATAATGAGCTGACCCAGAAACAAGGAACACTTCCATGATTATTCAGGTTGCCACTTCTACAGTGAGTGATCAAATGAAGTCGCTGAAGCAGTCTGTGCCCACCAGTCCAGCAGTTCACAACCAGCACCAGGTACTTACGTCACATCCAGGATCCATGCAGCCTGATTTCTGTGAATTCCCTGTCCCACCCCTTCCCAGGCTTGGAATGAAATACTGACATTGTTGAATATGCTGTCACTGATTTTCTTTCCAACACGCATCTCCTAGTTTTAAAGTTACAATTTCTTATTTTCTTTTTCCCCAAGCTGACAGATCTCATGAATATATAGCTGTCTTCTCTCACACAGTGGTTGAACAAAGCCCTGCACTATGATTCTGTCATTTTAGACAAATTCCAGTGCCAAATATGAAAAATTCAAAACATATGGTTGTCCAAGGACTTTTTTCTTCTCTCCTCCTTAAAATGGTTCTTTACCACATAACAGAATCTCTCCTAGTGGCACAGTGGCTCTCATATGAGGAGTGAGCTGGCCAGGGCACACGGCTCAGATCTGCTACCTTAGAGGAACGGGCAGGAATGTGGAGAAGAGGTCTGCTGGCTTGCAACAATACCTGGTAAAGAGCATCTCCAGCAGGAAGTGAAGCTTCAGCAGCTTGTCCAATGCTGACTGGCAGTCCCACGGCCTGGACAGGCGGCTGCAGGAGCACCTGGCTGGGCAGCTGAGCCCCAGGCTGCAGCAGTGTGGGCAGCTGGCCAGGGACGCCGCTGGCTCCTACGGGAACAGCGGCTGCCGCTGCAGACGTGGCCAGCGGGAGCAGGGGCTGGCTGATGGCAGCTGCCATGGAAATGGGCAGAGACTGGAAACCTGCCTGAGGCACTGTCACAGGAGCTGCTACAGGCACCTGGGACACCGGGAACTGGGCAGCCACGGGGGCTGGCAAGGCCTGTGCCACGGGTACAAAATGAGAGCCAAGGGGGACTGACGGGGCAACTGAAGGCTGAGGGAGAGAAGATGCTGCAACAGGTAATTGAGGCTCGCCTTGGATGATCGGCACTGCTTGGGAAACAGGAAGCTGGGGAGGTAAAGAAAATAGAGATAGGTTTTTTTTTTTTAAAGCAGGGTTGCAGAAAGCAGAGTTTTACACATTAGTCAAAGAAAGCATTATTCAAGTTACGGCACTCTGTTAAAGTGGCTGGGGAGCACAGTTGGCAGAGTGGCTGGGAAGCTGGCTGTTCCAAACAGTCCTCACTTTGCAACTCTTCCCTTCAAGAACTCAACGGGCTCTTGAAACAGACACCCACAGAGGGTGAAAGAGCAACATTTGAATACCCTGAAGCACTGATTTGTGCATAAACAAATTCCCCTCAACTCTGTCCCCTGACCCAAGCCTGCCTTCTTACAGCAAAGAAGTGCAAATCTTACAACAAATCTGTCAGCTTTGAGTATGGGGACTAAAGCAAAGGAGAATCAAAATCCACTGTGCCAGCATTCAGAGAGTGGCAGGGACTATGTCAATTAAAGCCAGCAAACAATGCAACTGGAAAGCAGTTTAGATGAACAAGCAACAAAACAATAATTTTAAAAACAAAATCGCAGCTCACACGCTCTACAGAGATATGAGCCAAAATGAAGCAATATTCAGTAACAGAAGCTTCTTGATCAGGAATTAAAGAAGAGCTGAGTAAGAAAGATGACAGAATGAAGAAAGGAGTCCTATAGTTCACTACCTAAATAACTGAATATGTTTTACACATGTAACGGTGCAGAAGATAGACAGTGGATGGGAAACAGAGAAATGATAAGTCCCTGTAAATCCGTTCACAATACACCATTTATCAATATGCCTCCTGATATTTTTGACAATTTAAAGATCTTTGTGCATGGAAGTGCTCTCCTTCCCTCAAATTACTCACGACTGCCACATGTAAAAGGGTTTCCAAGACATTTTCCAACAAAATTGACAGTTATAGCACAACAAGAATACTCTTGTTTGGATGAATGTTTTGAAACCATTAGGAAAGATGACAAAAGTGAAAGCAGCAGCATATTGAATGTACCAGCTGTGAAGAGGAAGAAAAAAAAAATCTTCTGCTATAAAGAATTTTGTTTACCTGTGTCCCAGCTGCTGCCTGAGGCATTGGCATGACCTGTGAAGTTTGAGTTTGAGAGACACTTTGTGCAGGAGTGGTGCTGGCAGAAACTGAGGGCTGCTGCAGCTGGTATTGTCCAGGCTGTTGGGAAGAGGCTGGCTGCTGTGCACTCTGTAGCAGGAAAAAGAGGAAGAAGCTGTATTACCCCCCAACAGAGGTTTCTTAAAGCATATCCTACTAAAATTCTGCTTTTTACTCTCTCCTAAGTGATAACAGTGCTTCTTCAGAATATGCCAAGTCTGTCAAACTTTAGCAATTACTTATTAACATTACTGACACAATTCCATTACTGACACCAAATCTTGCAAGAGAATTCTTTCACCTGTGAAACCAAGAATGAAGATTCTATAAAGCAAGACAAGGCAGTTGAGAAGAGAAGAGAATGTTGCAGATCAGATTTCCAGTTGGAAGAAACTATGAGAACAAAGTCTGCCTGTCTGGACAGTCTAATCTGCAAATCCTGCCATGTCTCCCTTTGAACAGGATCACCACTGCAAGCTCAGATGGGTGTTGGGAAGACAGGCATGGGGAAACAAACATTAACATGATTTGTAAAATAAATCTCAGGAAGTCAATGTGTATCTCATAGCATGTTAGACTGGGTGAGAGCCAGAGGATTCCTTTGCTGCAAAACTATGGGTCAGATGGTGACAGGGGTAGTCAACTGCTCTTCAGAGTCATCACAATTCTACACTATGAGTACTTTAGTCCTGAGTTTAGGAACTGTGAGCTTACCTGCTGAGTGTGTTGAGTGGGCTGGGATGGCACCGATGCATTGCTTGAGGCTGGCTGGCCTTGCACCTGTGTCTGGAGGGAAAAAAAGAGGCAATCAGCTGAGAAAAACTCTATGGTTTCTGCTGCAGGCAGTTAAAAACATTTCTGCCTGGAATGATCTGGTTGGAATAGGTTTCTAGCTTGTCCTTTTGGACCAGCGGTCCTTCTGGCCAAATTCCATTACAACAACCAGAATAAAGCAGAGTGATCTTGAGGAGTTCTGAACATCATGAGTCTTCCAAAATAACAAATACAGAAAGACTCTGCAACCCACATGCCCCTCAACACGAGACAGATCAGCCTACCAGCTTCTTCTTCCACTGGTGATGCTTTAAGAGCAGGATGCCCTGGTATGGTAACTGGAAACAGATGCATTAAGCTTTACCTTTACATGTGTTCTAAACACAGCCAGGTGGGGCAATAAAAGGAGGCTACATGGAAATAAAACTATCCATAAAGAAACCAAGCACGAAGATATACAGAACTCTAGACCAATTACAAAGTACCCAGTACACACGAATGTCATGAGTTTCCTTTGAGAAGCATGTCAAAACACAGGCTAATAATCATTTCCACAGCCACTAGCAAAGGCTACCAAGAATCAGATATGGAGGAATATGAGGGTTCACACTCTAGCTAAGACAGAATTTGAGTAAGCAATGAAAAAAATGGATGAGTGGCATACAAATGAATGTGGAAGATGCAGAGGAAAATGGAATGGACTTTCATTATTATTTTTGTGGCTGAATTTTTTTTATCAGATCCCAGGATCTGCATTATTGTTTTTGTGCCAATTGTATTTCTTTATCAGCTCCTGGGAGAGAACTAGACAAAGACCTCCAGATGATTTCCCTGAGCATGCACCACTTGGGTGAGCTGCCTTTGTAAGAAGCATATCTGGGGCATATGCATCATATCAGAAATATCTATGAAAATTCCTTAATGCTGTGATCATTCAGCTTGCAGAAGGCTCATTAGGAACAAGTCTGTTAAAAATACATACTTTTCTAATTATGGAAACTTTGGGGAAAGCAGACTGCCAATGAAGAGAACCATTTTTTTCTTTGCTGTTTTAGAAGCTTCAGGCCCTTACTGGTTAGGATCTTAAACATGTGCTACATCCCACTGCTGGAACATGTGTTCACATTGACTCAGTTTGGGTTCCAAATTCTCATCTTCTCATGAATTAGGTAAAAGATCCCATAACTTAAATTCTGCCAGAAAAGTTACCTCTTTTTTTGTTTTCCAGATGTATTTTCTATCCATCAAAATTCACCTCCTGAGTTTAACAAAGGTTTATGGAGAAAAAAATCTCCATGTACTTTTCAAAGTTCTTGAGTAGGAGATTCATTCTATAGATCCTACAGCACAGCAATTGCTATCTATTAGACTAGTGAGGAAAGCTGTTACTAAAACACCTTTAATATCCCTTACAGAAAGCCTTAAATACTTAGTTCTTGATCTCATCACAGAGAGCAAAATGATTCTCCTTCACATAAATCCCGAAGTTGCTAATACTCCAGTAACTAAAATGTCAAAGCCCCTAATTCCAAGGACAAAAGAGGTGAGAGAGAAGTCTACTTAAAGTAAATCCTCTCTTTTCACAGAAAGTTATGAGACTTCAGACTAGGAGTGTAGACACAATGTATATAGACACACACCTCACAGTGTACAGAGAAGGGACCACTGCAAATGCAAATACCACATATGCTGATAAAACACACATCTCCAAACTAAGCTTCAGGCCTCCAATTTTGCTGTTTAAAAGGACACCACATAAGGCACCACACCATAAGGTGGCAATACCAACTAGCAACAGTTGTTTGCCATTCATGAACTACTCAGCCTGTTCAGCTTCATCAAATACTTCTTCAACAAATACATTTCCAAATCCATGGACACATATATAACACAGCTCCTTCCATTCCTCTCTTCCCACTTTCTTTCCCCAAGTCTAGAAAAAGCTCTTGTATTTTGGACAGTCACCAAAATAACCTCGTTGTCTAACGAAACATCATTTGCATGAAAGTTCAACCTCAAATAACACATTAAAAAGGCTAAAGAGCAGCAACAGAAACACAAAGCAAGTTGTACCACCACTGCTGATCCTAACTGTGGAGAAGATACATCTCATTAAAACCAGTGTTTAAAAGCCAGTTTGGTACTCCAGCAATCTCTCACCAAAAGAGTAGCTAGTCCCAAGAGGAACACTGACCATTTTTCACTTTTAACACAAAAGCCCTACCAATATTTCAGCCAAATCTGAACATAGACCAAACGGTTGCTAATGCCTCATTATTTCACAGCAACCTGGTTAAGTTAGAAGACTTTTGGTGGAAAGACACCCCCACGAATGCTAATTCTTAGAACCACGTGGAGCAGGTCTAAAAGCAAGGCTTCCCTTTTATATGACTCATAAAAAGCAGCGGAATTGCGGAAGGGTTTGCTCCTGTGACCTGAGCATAGGATGCAGGTGGTCCTGATGAAAGCGAGGTGGACAAGGCCTGCTGAGTTGAGGCTCCCTGGGGGAAGCAGATGAAGAGCTGCGACTCCTGCAACACCTTCTGAGGCAGCTGAACAATGGGCAATGAGAAGTCTGAACCAAAAGCAGAAGATGATCCCCCTGTAGGGGGAGGAGACTGGAAATCACCAGTGTCAGAGGAAGTCAGCTGTGAGGAATCACTGGAGTATTCTGGGCTTCCTTGTGGCCAGCTGGGCCTGGCAGGGCCCCCTCTGGGAGCCGCCGGCCCAGGGGCAAGATAGGGGCAGTGCTCCTCAGTGACAGGCTGCAGGCGGGCGGGCGGCCCCGCGCCCGGGCTGGGCTCCTCCTGGCCGCTCTCCAGAGAGCCCCGGCGACTCCTGTGGGCCCGCGGGGACACATGGAACTCAAACACACAGCTGGGCCTGCCCTCGGCGCTGTGAGAGAGCACAGCCGGCGCCGAGTGTGGGACAAAGACCTGGTGCAACGTCATCTGAGCCGGCTCTGCGCTCAGGGGGGCTGACACGCTGCACAGCGGAGAAAGGGGCCCCGTGCCAGCATCCAGCCTCAGGCTCTGCACGTGTCTCGCCAGGTATGTCTGCCCCGAGTGAAAGTCGAACACTGAGCTGTGTGGAGGACCACTTTGCCCATGGTTTGACTCAGAGACCTGCTTCAAATGCTGCTCAGTCCCGTGAGAGTTATAAGCTACTTGCTCATACTGCTCCGATAGCTGTGATGGATAGTGCATGCCCACCAAATACACAGCTTCTGGATGCATCCTGTAGTGAGCATCCTCTGGAGGTGTTGGTCCAGATCTATAGTCACTGTGCACAGGAGCTTGCTCAAACACGGGATTAACTTGCACATGCAGAGGCTCTCCAGCGACTCTCTGGGCTGCTGTGCCCAGCATGACAAATGCCTCTGGAGTCCAATTGGTGGGACTACCACCGGGTGGAACTAAACTCTGGCCAGTCTTCAGCAATGGCTGGAAGTGGCACGTTTGGGCTTCCAAAAATGAAGTGCTCTTGCGGCGCTGAGCAACTGCCACCTTCGGCGGGCAGACAGGCGGTGGTGAGAAAGACACCGGCCGTTCATGAACGGTGGGGAAAAAGAGCTGTGAGTCTGGGAACGGTGGTGTTCCCCCACGAGGATGCTGAGGCTGTATTGACATGAACAAGACAGGTAATTCATACATTAAAAGTGAAAGCACATCAACATGCACAGTTCACTAGGCAGTTCTGTGAAGTAACTTTATAGAATTCATACTCAATTCATGGTCAAAAACATACAGTACTTAGGAAATTTAGGTGAGTTGTAAATATCCATTAAATACATCCGTGGCAGGCATAGCTACAATTGGGAACATTTGCTGGTGTTAGAGCTGCTTTTCCAGTTCAATTCCGAGAGTTCACAAAAAGAAACCAATTTAGCTACTGACAATGGAATGAGACCTATTGTCACAGCCTAGCCATTGTGATCAGTGCTTGAAATCCAATCCAACCCCTGAGGTCACTGCCAGATGTGGAATATGAAATTCACAACTTGAGAGCAGCAACAATGCAGAGCCTCTAATTTGCACTTAGAAGATGACATTAGATGTTAGTATTTTCCAGTACAAACCCCACAGTGCTAGTGTCCTGTATGCTATCCAAAAAGCTAAAAGGAAATATTTTATAAGACAAAATTGACCATTTAATCACTTATGATCAGACCCTTTCATATAGAAAATTAGCACTCATTAGAACAAGCTTAACTCTTGCCTGGACAAGAAAACATTTCACAAGTTTAATAACAGCAGAGCCCTCAGGCAGTTCCACTCCATCTGAGGCACTACTTCAAAGGAGGCTCCATCTTATTTAAGAGTTGGAGGGAATATTTCACTGCAGACAGTTCTATGTAAGAATAGCAAACAATTCAGTAATTTTGCATTGTTTCATCTCTGCCTGCAGTATGCCCAGAGACAAGGTATTCTCTTCCCTAATGGAAAATAACTTGCAGGAGCCAGTAGTAAATATACTGGCCAAGACAAATGGCATTTATGACTTTCTCAAGTTGATGTTTCCACATTGTTTACTTTCTCCCCAGACACTTTTGTCCAGAAAAGCAGCAGCAAATTTCCATATTGACCAATGCTAATGACAAGGTCCTACAGATGAAGCACCTTTCCTGTGTTCTAAACCTGGTTCCACTTACTTCATTTACACAAAAATGCTTCTCAAAAATTATTTTGTGTAAACTGAAGCTCAAAATGAAAAGTAACTAACTACCTCCTCTATTACACGTTATCTTTGCATCTGACTTTCTAAGAAACATGAAACTACTGCTTTTTTCCATTAAGAAGCAGTTGAAGTGGCATTTCTGATAAGAATTTACAGAAAAAGCCTCAGAAGTATTCATATTCTAAACATCTAATATCAGTCAGACAAAGCTTTAAGAATAAGCAGCCACAGCAATCAGGCTTTAGAAGCTGGTTGTTTTGTGCAGGGCTTAATTAACATTCAGTGTTTACTTAGAAGTTGAAAAATAAGTGTCTTCTGACTTTGGGTAATAAGAACTACTGTTCCCTTTACCTTCTGTGGTACAACTGGGTAATTTACATTTATACTATCCTAAAAGAGAAGAAATAAGCAGTCAGCCACTGTTTGATAATGTTTACACGTACTGCTTCATAGAAATAAATGAAAATAACAAAATCAACATTCCAGCAGCACAATATAAGGAATTGACTCTTCCATTTCTCCCTTTAAAAATGCCCAGAGCCCAGGATGTATTTAATGATAACTTATCTTACTGTGCCAGGAGGCAAATGGTAACACATACAGGACTGACAGAGAGGGAGGGCAGGCTGGAGCGTCGATGCTTGCGTGGAGAGGCAGAGTGCATGGGCAGGACACTTTCCAGGGCTTTAGAAAGCTTTTCTGCAAAGGTTTCTTCAGGGACAGTCCGAAGGCAGAAAGGAGAAAGAGGTGCAGACAGCGCTGGTGGTGGGGTGCAAGGAGCACTGAGAGGGATGCAGGACATACAGGGAAGAGCAGGAAGGTGGGGGACACAAACTGACATGCTACGACCACGTTGAGGCTAAAGGAGGAAAACAAAAGTCAAGAATTGAACACGTCAAAAAAAAAAAAAAGTAATAACAAAACCAGCAAAAACCATAATGAGGTAGAAAAGAAATGAAGACACAGCATGGAAGGCCCAATATTGACTAAAATGTGGTACCACGGGATATGAGGATGCTGAATGAATGCCAGGACACACTGGGAACAGGCTGTGTGCACCTCTTGAGGACCCCAGCTTGCCTTAGGTTACTGAGCAGTGTGCAAAGCTCCCTAGTACCCTCATGAGAAACATGTGGAAGGCAGATCACACAGAGAATGTTTTCTCTGGGGCCACACACAGCCCACAGTGTGTGTACTCAAAGCATCTGGTAGTCTGACAAATCAAAACTCAGATACTAATGAGCTTTCAAACGTTCATTCGTTTTCAGAGTGAATGTGTGTTTACAGGTATCACCCAGTTCCTCTGCTGAATGATGGGAACTAAATGGATGCAGCTGGCTCTTTATTAACTGAAACATTACCATCAAAATTTAAACCTTACACCCTCTACAACATGAGTTGTGAAAAAAACTCAGTTTAATCTGTGGAAAATTCTGTAAAATCAGTCTTAGACAAGCATCTCCCAGATGCTGGGCCAATAAAAGCATCCAGATTTTGTAATCTTGCCACAATCCAGAAGGCCACGGGTCAAAATCCAATCAAATCAGAAGAAACAGAATAAAGTTTTGAGGTGGGATTTGCATTTTTTTAGGTTTGGGGGGTTTTGTTATTGCCTTTTTTTTTTTTTTTTTTTGTGTTGTATTGTGTTTTGCTGTGGGTTTTTAAGTAAATGGAAATGTGGTGTTTTTAAAGAGGCAGTATAAACTTCTTATAGAGGTAATCCACTGTATCTTAAACTAATTAAAATCAAATACAGACCTCCAGAGAGAAAACAGCAAGATATTCAGTGGAGATCTGACTTTCAAGATTTCTGTTGTGAGAAATCTTGCTAGACTGATGAAAAATTTGGGAGAGAGGTAGAAAAGAACTCAAAGGGTTAACTAAATACATCTTCATCTATTCCAAGGCAGGAGCAGTTCTACATCATTCCTGACTCTAATTTATCTAAATAATTCAGACACATCTCCACTGATGGAGGCTACAGTACTTATCTTTGTAGAGTATTGGAAAAAACCCTTCCTAAACAATAATTCCATGCTGCAGTTTAGGCTTATCATTCCTTATTCTAACAACAACCTTGTGATCTGATTAGCCTCCTCTGACTTCATAGCAGCCTTTTACAGCTCTCTCTCTCCTCAAGCTTATCTTTTATAGACTCAGTTATTTCAGTCTTCCCACAAAAACACTTTTTTTTTTCTCCTGGGTTTTTATTTAACACTCTCCTCTGGATTTTCTCCCCAAGCCACCCTCCAAGTAACTCAACCCAAGGTGTCCAGGATAGACTTACCAACAGCCAAGAGCAGAACTACTATTTCATATCATGGGATGTTTGCCTTTATGACAGCATGATGTTTTTGACCATGTCCAGCTTGTGGTCCAATATAATCCCTGACTTTTTCTTAATTTATTTTGCAAAATGGCTGCCTAGCCAGTAGTTACTCATTATGTACTTGTGTAGCTGATTATTCCAGTTTAAGCACCAACCTTGTTCTTGTCCTGATCAAACTGCATTCTGTGATTCTTTTTAAGGCCATTTCTTCAGCTGTCAATATAATTTCCACCTGTCAGCCCCTTCCCAACAAGGGTGAGCAGTCCCTGTAGTGTCAGGTACCACTGCTGTCATCAGACAGCATGAGGATGTGTTTGCAGCAAACTAAGCAGCTTAGCTGTACCTTTATCATGCCTCTCCTCCCTCCTCCTCCCAAAAGATTCTGCTCTTTAGACCTGGCAGCCAGCCATCCCAAGAGAGTGACATGGCTTCTGCTCCAGTATGTGCCCACACACCAAAATATGGCTTACCCAGCAGAGCAGCTTGTTTGGAGGGATTAAGAACTCATCATCATCAAGGACTAACAGTACCACACACCTCAGGTTAAGAGGCTTTGAAAAAGATGGAGATGCTTTGAATGTGGGTGATAGCAGCCTGTCTGCCAAACTCCTGGTTACACCAGTGATTCTGTAATAAAGCCTACAGCCACAGCTACCAGGAGTGAGGACCCTCAATCCTAAGTGTCACATCTCCTTTATGGCATTGCTGCATTATACCATAACGTCTGCCTCAGTCTTGGATTGCTCTTTGTGTAGAAAACAAGAGACAAGGGAACCACTGAGGACAATATAAAAGTAGCAGAAGTTCTACTCCAGTTAGAATAGATTTCTGCATACTCTCTTACTCAGATCTAAAAACATACCAAGGATAAAACATACCAAAATAAAAGGGCAACACAAATGAACATAGTAGGAAAAGTATTTGTGCCCAGTGCAGACTTTCCAGGGAAAAGGAATACGCATGATGAGCAAATCAACACAAGCTAGAAATAAAACTGGGAACAAGGATGTGGGGTCTTTTCAGTCTGGAGCTCTCACATGCAACATTCTGTAACAGTTAAAAAGGTCTTACCTGCAAAATCTGTAATCAAAACCTCACAGAACACACACAGCAATTTCATACAGTGGCTTCAATTATTCTAATCCCTTCTTCAAACTAAACCAGCAGCTTGATCCCTGGTAACTTCATATACCCACACACACACCACCTTCCAAAGCAAGACTAAATGCTTATTTTCATGAGATAGTCTTGTTGTGAGGATTTTACTTCCATTCACAAAAACAACTAACCCACCATTCTGCTTAACTGCAGCCAAGATTAAATAAAAGCTTTAAAGACAAAGATGCTTTTGCACTTTTCCCTCCCCCTCTAAAATCAGAGCCCCTGAACTCCTCCCAGGCAGAGTTTGTATCCCATGAGAACAAAACCTGTGTGGAAGATGGCCTGGCAGACTGCTGCCACCTTTGAGCAGACACACAAACCCAGGTAGTGCCATGCACTGGCAGTGCAGTGAGGGCTGCTTACCCCTGCAGGTGGCTGAAATCCTCCGTGCTGCTGGGACTGCCCTGGGCCCACTGAGCCTGGGTAGCCCTGCCCTGCAGGGCTGGGCACTGGCTGCTCGTGCTGGGAGCCGTAGGACACAGCCTGCTGGCTGCCCACAGAGTCTGTGTACACAGAGGATCCCTGGCCACTGTCAACCGTCCCATCAGCTGCAAAAGTAAAGGATAAAAATCTGCATTTCAACAACTGTGCTCTGGATTCAAAATTTCAAACATCTTATAACTGATCAAATATTAAATTGATTTTTGTGCCATGTCATGTGGACCCTTATCAGCATTTTACCTCTTGCAATATTTAAGCTGATTTTAAAATCTTTTTTTTCCTCCATTATGCCTTCCGCTAAAAAAACCTGAAAAAAATATTCATTTCAGGAATTCTTTGGGAAGATATTTAAGAATAAACTATATTTCCTACAAAAGGCTAGACTAGAAATAGAAACCTAAATTCCACATTCTTATGAATGATCTTTCAAGGGCTATTAATCATTATTTTTATTTGATTTTACACAGACATTTAAAACAGGTGTCTTGTGCTGGCTGGCAGATGCACTGTGTAGGCACAGTAGTGAACAAGGCATAATAGTCAATTTAAAATCCCTGTTAGCTATGAGCAGACAGTAATTTGCTTTTTAACTTCATCATTCTAATATGGAAGTTATCATATTCTATCATGATTCAAATGCTGGCACGGCAGAAGAGGAAAAGACAGGATTATTAATTCATCTTTTCATGTACAGTATGTAAAACAAAGTAAGACTTTTCAAAAAGTAAATTATAAGGTGAGCTACCTGTAAATTAATCTCATTTCCACTTTAAATGTAAGTTAACAAAGACTGAAACAAATGGTTTTAACGGCCTGATCTGCACTGGTGCAGAAGCATACAGCCTTCTGCAGGGCCAGAATATACTGCCCCTGTAGGAGGGCAGCAAAACCAAGGGCACGTGATCATGCTCTGGGTGCCCCAGTTCATCCAGTGTATCACCCTGAAACAAAGAGAAACCATTTTGTGCTAAGACACTGGGCTGTGAGTTGTGCCAAGCCTTGGCTCAGCTAAGCCACAGGAATGCACCTTATGTTGCATCCTTCTATCTCAGGTATCTTACGGTGCTGTGCTTTCTAGCGGCCCGTTGTTCCTCAGCAGCCATGGCAGACAGCATCAGGCTTTACTGCTACACCCACCCCAAGTGCCACACTAACGGGAGGACGTGTGTAAGTGCAGGAGTTCCTAAGAGGGCAGCTGAGGCACTTACAAAGCACAGACACACTGGGTTGCTGGAACTGCAGCTGTTGGTGTTGATCAGCTTCCGGCTCCTCAGGCTCCACTTGTGTAGAAACCGATGCTGAAGCAGCGGGGACAGCAGTAGTACCAGTGACAGACTGGGGATGCTTTGGCCCTGCATGGGAAGCACTTGAGGGCTGCTGTTGCTCCAGCTGCTGCTTCTGACTACCTTCTTCCTGCAGTATGATCTCCTGCTCCTCTTGCACCGACTGGCGCTGCTCTCGCTTGCGCTTAATCAAAGAGACCCTGTCCTTGATAGCCTTCGCCATAGTCTTGTGATCCCCTTCACAGACATAGCCAGACTCCACCTGAGGGAGGATACATTCACAGAATTCACACTGCCACACACAGCCCCTGTCCGAGTGCTGCCACACAGCTGCCTCCTGGCACTACCTTCTCATCTACACACTGCTGAGCCCCTTGATTTCCACACAGGAACAGCAAAAGCAGAGGCTGACAGACCACAATTCACTGTCACAGCACAGCCCTGCTTCCAGAGCTGTGTCACAGCACCAGCACTTACCATTTCCTGTGCTACATCCTCCGGGACATCTCTTTCCAAATCAAATGAGAACTCTATTGCCTCATTATCTTTATATTTGCCCTTGAGTTTTTTGATGTCTTCAATTCGCAGCCAGAGTTTAATGGCAATTTTTTCTCCATCATCTTCCTCTGCAAGTTCTACCCGTACTCCAGTCTCTTCTTGGAAGAAAGCATGATTCAAAAGGTCCTTGATAGCATATCTAGATATTGGGAGGGAATGTAGAAAGCACATTCAGTTATCAGGATTTCAAAGAATATGAAGGAATAACCTTGCCAGATGCTCCCCTGATTTATTCTCTAAGTTTTATGCTGTCTTGAACCCTCATGTGCATTCTGTTGGGTAATTAGAAGCTTTGTCCTGAAGGTACAAAAGAGATTTACAAGCACATCATTAACAATAGCAGTTAACAGCCTAAACTAAATGGCAAGAAATAAGTGATGCACAGCAACGAAATTAACTTCAAATGAGAAAAAAAAAAAGATACTAAATTGTTTAAAAGCAAGAAAAAGAAGTGAACCTAAAAATACACAGTAACACCACCAGATGTAAAACTTCCAGAGTTAGTAAAAGGGGATGAATAAACATCCATGAACAAAACTAGTTCTGAACAGAACAGCGGGCAGCTAGAGGGTGGACAAAAGTCTGAAACCAGACACTCAGTAAGCAACACCCATGTAATAGCAGAAAACAAAACAAGTCCCACAAAAAACCATCAGAGCAGTCACAGATTTCCTGCAATGGTATAAGTTAACCACTTGAAGTAGAAGCCATCTTGCAAAAAATGTAAATAAAAATGAGCAGCAAGAATTTAAAACTTAAGAGTCCTCAAAATGATCAATCATACCAACAGAATCAAAGGGGCAAAAATCCCAAAGGATTACAGAACAACCAACCAACTAATCCAAACACTTGGAAACCCAGAAGGATTATTTTGCTGACTAGGTGAAAGTTTTAATAAAAGCAACAGAATTTCTGAATAAACTGTCATGGACAGTTACTGTGGCCTTTGCACTTTCCCTGACACTGTTAATTCTCTAAAATAATCACTGAGTAAGACTCTACCACAGAACAGAAGCTGCAGCAGTAGTACTGGCTTCCCAACTTTCAGCAGAACAAAGAAGACCCCAGGAACCAACTGGATTTGGTATCATCACATTTGGTATCACAAAGGACTCAGAGAGCAGTTAACACCTTTATCTGCAAAGCAAGTACTTACCTTTCTCCTTTGTTTTGCCGAATGCATCCCTCAATAATCTCCTTCACTTCAGGGATTGCTACTTTATCAAAGCTGGCTGGCTTGACACCCTGAAACACACAAGTGACAAATGAGAAACTGCAAGGTCCACTTGATTCGAGTTCTGATTGTGCTGACAAACCACCTGTTTTTACTCTCAGACAACTGACCTAAATAACCAGTGCAAGTTAAGGCAAAGTCTGACCCCAGTACTACTGCTTGTTTGTTTGTTTGTTAGTGACTTTTGCAGACGTTCCACACAAAGCCCTTCCCATTTGCCCTTTCCCAGCCCCATGTCTGTAACAGAAGCAGTGGCACTTGGTGCTCCAGTTACAAGAGCAGAACTGTTTAGTTTCCATGGAAGTTGTGCTGGTTAGAGGGAAGTGCACAGACCAGACTGAGAATGGAAGGAAATGGTTCCCCTGTAACACTAACGCAGGAAACCACAGGATTAATTTAACAGAATTTCATAACCAGAATGTTCCCAACTTGCCATTATATGAAGTCATTTTTTTACAGGAAAAACCTTAGCCCAGGATGATCTGACTGGATCATTAAATAACTTGTCCAGTGTTAAAAAAAAACCCAAAAACCTTCTGGTATCTCAGCTGTCCCCAAAGGCCTACTCTACCCAAACCACACTCCTGCATCATTGCTGCCGTGAGTTCAGGGAAATGAGCTTAGCAATCCAGGCCTGTACAAAAGCCCTTCCACAATACACAGTAACCCTTTTTCCAATGCTAAAGCTACAGGGGGAAAGCAAAACAAAATCTAAATAAGATCAACCACCCAAAGCAGTAAAACAAACATGCCACGAGATGTGACCATCTGGGAATTCTGAAAAACGTTTCAGGCAGAGAGCCAAGCTTCATCACTTAATCACAGCCAAAAATGGCATTTTGGGGCCAATTGTCCACAACAACAAAATCTGGCACCCAATTTCACTTGATTCAGCCTTTAGTTTCAAACTCTATTTAAGACAGCAGAATGAGAGAGGATGGAGACATGCTGTTCAAATGTGTGAACAGAGCTGGTGTTTTCAAGCTGAACAATCCTGAAATTATACACCTGATACACCTGACCCTGTGTCACTGCTGAATGACAACTAAACACACTGAAAACCACAGCTCTGAAGTACAGAAATAAATGAGGTAGCAGTAGAAGCACTGTGATTTGTGCCCTAAACAGAAACTACTTCTCCCAATAGCCTACAAAGTACTGGTGACATCAAGACACGATCCCTCCCCATTCCTCTCTTGTGAGCAGGAAACAAGCCTTGAAACAGAAAGGTTTGAGTCTAAACCCCAGTCTTTGCAACTACTGACCCTGTTCTTGGTGTTCTTAAAGAAAAAAAAAAGCCAACACAAAAACCCCACGCCACAGAAAGGAAACAATTTACCAGATAAAAACCAGTATGCCCTTATAACAGGAAGGCTATCTATTTCTTTGGTCTAAAATTTGCCCTTGTGAAACTCGAGCAGTTGAAATTCACGGAACTGAAGAGTGACTAGAGTAAGCACTGAAACACAGTGCCAGTGAACATCAGCTGAATGCTTTTAGAAGCTTTGCTGACTATTAAGCCTTAAGAAAATCAGTGCTCCAGGTGATAAAACATCAGGCCCAAGTTTGGATGGGTAAGTTTCAGACTGTAACCAGGCCTTATCATAAACCCCCAGCTTCCAAGCAGGACACAGAGCCCTCCACTCTAAAGGGATTTATAAAACTTTGCTCATTTAGCTAACTTGTCAAAGGCACCCACCTTTCACTATGACCACAATTAAAATGGCCCCAGAAATTCAGGTTTATATATGGAGTACAGATATTTCTATACATATAATTAAATGCTCTCCTGTATAACATGTATAACCTAGGTAATAATTCTTCAACTCCTTATTGCACATATTCCCATCTAAATTTGCCCAAGTTTAACACATGTAAGTCTCCTAAACAGCTCAAGCCTCAGACATAGCAGCCTGCACTGACATTCACTTACACTGAGGCAGCAGAAGGATGATGTCAGATCTGTGACAATCTCATTTCAGAAAACTAAAAGCTAACATGAGGAAGACAACTGGTGCAGAAAAATATCAGCACAACGAAGCCAGGATACAATTTTTCGTGTTAATTATTGTACCACATGCTCAGGTCTTGCACAGAGCCTGAAAAGTTAAAGCTAAGGATAGATTTTTAAATTAGTAATTCAGTCTGCTACCCTGCATTTCTCACAGCTGAAAGAAATGAAACACTTGTCCAAAATCTTCAGGTCCTTCCATGAGGACCTATTTTACAATACCCCATTTTATGAATCCCAAACCAAGAGTTCAGTCAAAAAGTGAAGCTCCTGGCAGCCTCCTCCAGCAGAGCTTCCATGTTCTGCTCCTCAGAACACCTGGAGAACATCACACTAAAAGCAGCACAGGATTCAGTGTTGAAGCAGCTCCCTGTTTCTCACTTGGCCCCACAGTCCATGAGAAGGGCTGCCAAGGCAGCTCCAGCTCTGGACAAGCACTCCCCACACACTGAAGTTCATCAGCTCTTCAAACCCTTTGGTTCCCTCCTGCAAGCACTAATGGAAGTGTTGACCTATTTTATACAACAAGATGGGGGTACTAGAAATGATTAAAAATCACTAAATCAGTGAAATCTTTTCTACCCAGAGCTGCCTACACACCTTCATGTGCCATCACAGAAACCCAAGGGAGGCCAGGCCCTGAAGTTCCCATCACCTTGACATGTTCTCAAGAGTGCAGCAGCTGGGCAGCCAAGCATACCTTCAGCAGTCTCTGAACCCAAAGGCACTCAAGAAAATGTGAAGCCAGACAGTGTTTCCTGGTTTTACCACCCTTCAAATGGTCACATTCCTCCGTGCCACTCCTGGTCCCCAAACTCCTTAGAAGAACCACAGGACAGCCCAAATCCTAAGCTACTAGTCCTGTTTCCCAGTGGCAGTTCATGAAGAACTGAACAGCCAAATCCCACCAGCATTATTTCTGAGTTTGCTAAAGAAGCAGCAGGAAGAGCTCTCACAAAGGAAAAAAAAAACACAGACAGGTGTAACAGGCACACATGAAAATCAACATTTTCTCAAGCTCCTGTTCTAAAATCACACAAACTGGCAGTGCTGCTGAAAGCAACAGCCTCCTTTTCTCCATTTCCCATTCCCACACCCGGGTAATTTCCTTTCTTTTGCCAGCAAACACATTGATACAGCTGCATAATGAACCAAACCACAGCATGTATCAGACCTGACACAAATCCAACCAGAAAAGGCTGCAGCAGCTTCCAGTGAGCTGAAGTTCCCTACACTGCTCAGGCTCTCACACTCACAGAAGGACAGGCAGGGCAGAAGAGCTTATTTTGAAAAAAGCACCAACTTCAAATAAAAATCACTGAACACCTAGATTTTAAGAATACCTCTGAAATATGGTTATTTATGTAGGTAGCCACAGATACAAAACTAAAAACTCAGAGTTTGTAGGTTAAGCCTAAGAAGGATTTCATATTTCACTTATCTTAGATGTGATAAAATATGTGATTTTATCAGATTTTAACCAGGTGAAAATACAAGCTCCAAAATTCAACATACACAGTTCTTTGATCAACTAAAGGCAAGTTAGGTATTCTTAAAAACACTACATTTCCAGGAAGCTTTTAAATCCCAAAGTATAAGCTATCCAGAACTCTTCTTTACAATTTTTGCCTAGAAACACGTAATATTTTACATTACTTAGATCACCAGATTACTGAGTCAGTAGTTTAACATCTTTTTCCAATCCAAGACATACTGAAAATACCATTTCATTCATTACAGAAGGTGCAATTAATGCTGTATAACTTCTCTAACAAATTAAAATGAAGGCAGATGAAACATTACATACCTTCAGATATTCTAAATTTAAGAAAAAATACTTAGATTTGGAACAAAACCATAGATGGAAAATAACATAATCGACTAATGCTCCAGCCTTGGTGGTCAGGATTTTAATTTACATTTTAAAAAATTGCATAGGAAAAAGTAAAGTCACATTTAAAAGCTAAAGAACCAAGCCATGCAAATGCAAAGCAGTTCAAAAGATTTGTAGAGAACTCTAATTCACCTCCAAAATACTTTCCTGTGGCTACACACACTCGACAGAGCTGAAATTCTTACTTACCTCTTTGGCACAATCCTTGTGAGAGCAGCAACAGTGGGAATTAACAATTACAAATACGGGACAGATGTCTCTTTTTGTGAACTCCATGAGGAAAAGAGAGGCACACAGAGCACAGAGTTAACAAGGTGCTATTTTCCCACAGGACTCCACTGGGCTGCGGCCCTAACGCACGGCAGAGGGAAAGCAGACATCGAGGTTACAGGGGAGCATTGCTCCTCTGGGACACCTCTTGGTACCTTCCAAGTCCAGGGCATGAGGCTGCAGAGCTCTGAGCTCAGTACCTGCCTGTGTCACCCTAATGCTGAACAGAAAGAATCATGTAACACGAGGTGAGGTGTCCCTTTCTGCCTGCCCAGCCAGCTGCCAGAGGAGGAACAAGTGACAGCACAGGATCCTTTACTGCCCGTGTCCCCGCCCTCCCACCGGGCTGCTCTGCCCCCTCTCCACCCAGGATTCCTGCAGGAGGGTGACCAGCATGCAGCTCCTGCACAACAGCTCCCTGAGCAGGGCAGGGGAATGAAGGCAGCTGCTGCTCCTGCTCTCCTTTCCGTGGAGCTCCAGAGCACACACACAGCTGACTGCCACTAACAGCACTAAGACACTCCAATGCATTCTGCTACCAGTGGCAACACCATCTAATTTCCTTTTCCCTTACTGTAAGGGCACAGAGATTGGAAGGTGATTTTTAGATTGCTGGACAACGTTAGAAAGCTGCATTGTTGCTTGGTTTACACCACATGTGCACAAACAAGCCAGAGTTACATCTTCTAGTACCTCTCAATAGACTTCAGACCCCGACCTGAAGTTCAATTTTTTTTTTTTTCTTCTGGTATCTACTTCCAAGCAACCACTGTAAAACCCCTTTATTAATCAAATGAGCTGGCCATAGCTTCAGGGTTTGGGGTTTTTTATTGTAAGGACATAAGGAGCAATGCTAAGAGGGAGCACATACATCGTTTTAAAGATGAAGCTAGCAAACTGATTTTGCCAAACTAGTGGTGATGTAACTGTGATAAAATTCAATTTAGAATTATCAAGATCACTTTTCACCCCTAAATAACAAACTCAGTTCCTCAAGTATACCACAATTATACCAGCAGTGTTTTTATAGTATACACTATCAGTGTTGCAAAAGCAACATTCTGCACACTTAATTAAGGCTCTGCTCTTCTGGGGTACATGGCATGACCTGCAAAGAACATCCAGCACTTCAGTTTTTCTACCTGCCCCAGTCTCACCACAACTCTCACTTGGCTCTTTTCAAAGATGCTGTAGCTCTAAGAGCCTGAGAAGAATTCTACAGTAACTGATTAATCTTCTCAAACAAAATGTTCTAACACTGCAGTCCAGAAGCCAATAGCACCAACAGCAAAGTCAAATCACACAAACAAAGTAATTAAATGTCTATATTTCCTTTCTGCTAAGTTGTTACCATTCTAGTTTGAGCCAGTCCCAGGCTGCCACAAACCATTAATTTAGGAATTTAGAGAGAGAGTATGATTGCAGTGGAAAAAAAGATCCAACCCCTTTCCCCCGGTCCCAAAGAAGCCCTCAGGCAAAGGCATATATAGCATTTAAACTGGTTTACCCCGTGATCTCCTAAACTTCACTACCTGCAATTAGTTACCTACCCAGCCCTCAAAACCTGCATGTTTAACCATTTCACCCCCTTTAATCCTTCATCTTAATCTTGCTGCCTGCTCTAGGAACAATCTTTCAGATTCAGTTCCTTATTTCACACAGGATACACCTGAAACCATTTGATAATTCTCACCTCAGCTGAACTGAATACATACTATGAAAAGAAGTTCAAGAGACACATGGTTTGCCTACAGTGGATTGATTTTCTTGTTCTGCTTAAAAAACAGAGTAGTTTCTTAAATAAAAAAATAGAAATGCAACATATTAAACAGAAGGAAAAAATTAGCTTCACTGATGTCAGTATTTTCAGAGCAATTAATTCTGGACAATTGATAATTCTGCCAAGAATGAAATTGGTAAATCCTGCAGAATAAGCTCTGGAGCAGATCAGTATCCCAGCAGAGCAAACAGCATTACTGCAATGCAAGCAGGGGAAGCAGATGAAAGCTCCAGTGAGCCAGAGGCAGCTGATGAGGCTCTGCCCAGGCTGGGCCAGGCCTGGCTGTCCTCCCTTCTGATCAAAACCAACGAGTGCACATCTGGAACCCAGTGCCTTTGGAACTACATGGATCTACCATCATCCACATTCAACTTTCCCACCTCAGCTATTCCAGAGCACTTTGCCACTGGAACACCTGAACCAACTGGCCTTCACCCTCTGCAGAGCAGCTGTGCAAGTTATTTAAGTCTCATGATCCTTAACTTTTTCCAAATCAACAGGTAAGCAAGCATGTGTGCCCTGAGTTCAGAATGACACTGTGAAGACAATGGCAATGCCATAGAATTTATACAGGCCACTGGCTGCAACCTCACTGATCACAATTTAGAGACTCTTCAATTTACACCTAACTTCAAAAAAATTTTGAGGCACTAATAAAAAAATCTGAAAGAATCTGAAGCTAAGAATATTGTTTCAGTTAAAAAAAAAAAAACTTATTAATCACAAGAGCTACTGTAATTGCAGTAGATTCTAACCTATAGAAGAAATTAATCAAGCTCCAGAACAGGAAATTTTGTAACCAGGACACAGTTTCTTAGTGCACAATGAGCATATTGGTGCATGAACAGTGAAAAGGCCCTTGTTTAGAAACACACAGTATGAGGACACAGGTTCTTCTGAAACAGTGAAGTCTGACTGGACAAGTAGATCAGGGATTAACACTTGTACAAAAGCATAAAGGTAAGATCAGTTGCATCTATCATGCCCAGGTCTTTAACCTCACCCTCAGCAGCAGGGATGCTGCCTCTATAATGTGAACACCTTGAGCTATAGCTCAATGAAACTTTGCTTTACTGGGACTTCAGCTTGAAAATGGCTTTCAAAAAAAAAAAAACCCAAACCAGACACGCCTAGATGCACATTTCAGTTATATAAATTTAGAAATGCCACAGTGACACAATACTAGAAGTGTCTGTCTTCTATTTTCAGTATGGAAAACAAGTTTTTGAAAAATAAAATTGTATTAGTTGCACTCTCTGCTTTAATCTGCTCCCACTCTGGCAGAAAATCATTGCTCTGCACTCATTTTTAAGTTCATGTACAGTAACTCAAAAGCCACAGATTAGTTCCACTGGACTTGGAACTGAATTTAAAAAAATGTTGTAACATGGGCCACAAAACCCATCTGGTAGCAGAACTAGCCTTTAGAAAGGATTATCTACTTAAAAGGCCTAAGGTAATGTTGCAAACACCAAAGATAGTGCACAATTCCAACAATGCACCAAAAGTCACCATGCCTTTTATTTTCAGACTTATTCTAATAGGAGTGAAGACTTGCCTGGAGTTATCCCATTCCTACCCCCTGCAACTATAGCAATACAGCTATAGTTATATATTACAGCTGGCAGGACAAGAAATAGTAGCCTGTGCATTCTCAGGGTCAGTATTTTTAACTAGTGGCACTCTGTGAGAAATGACATTGAACCATCAGTCTCCCCACAGGAATGCTTCAGTGATCCACCTAACACAGAATTATAATGGTTCTCATCACACTGCAGAGCCAGGCACTTAAAAACACTTCTCACCTCCCTGTTCCTAACAGCCACCTTCCCATCTCTTGTTAAATTAACCTCAGTTAATGTCAGAACTAAATGGATGTCAGTACAGGACAGAATGTTAAATACTAGGATCACAGTTTTAAGACCCCTGATCCTTGAAAGAGACTTCTAAAACTTTTCAAGTTTTGTTTAGCCCATATTCTGTGAACTTCCTTAGGTTTCTAAAAATACACTTAGAAACTCCACATTGCTACTACATTTCAGAACTTAAATTACACTTGATTTTATGCAACTCAACCAATGCTCACAATCCTCCACTCCTTTTACCTCCTGATCATCTTAAAATCATACCCTGTTCAAAACTGCCAAAAGACACAATCCAGGCTCATCAGTGAGCAAGGAAAGAAACAGCTTCCTTTACTTCAAACCAAGTTTGTTTCACATCAGTATTGACCAAAAAAATTTTAACTGTAATCTTAGAGCTTTTGATGCTGAACAGTGAGCTACTTTTAGAAAATAATTCAGCTGAATAAGCCTTTTCCCTTCCAAACTCAGGTATCCTTAGCTGTGCAAACCATCCCAGCCTGGGTCAGGCTGGAAGGATCCACAGGGGTCACCTGCTCCAGCAGGGCCATCCCAGAGCCCCCCCAGAGCCCAGCACTGCCTCCAGAGGGTTCTGAATATCCCCAGGGAGGGAGGGAGACTCCACAGCCTCTGCACAGTCTGTTCAGTGCATGGTCACTGCACAGGGAAGGAATTCTTCCTCATGTTCAGCTGGAGCTGCTGTGCAGCAGTGTCTGCCCTCTTGTCCTAGTGCCTGGCACCACCAAAACCTGGCTCCATCCTCTGACCTTGCCTGCAGATACTCAGACATGGATAATTTCCCCTCTCATGTGTCCCTTCTTGAGGCTGAACAGGCCCAGCTCCCTCAGCCTGTCCTGGTAAGAGATGCTCCAGTCTCCTCCTCATTTTTGTTGCCTCACTTACAAGCTGCTCTTCCATACTTGGATCACTGTAAGTGTTAAAGAGGACTCTGCAAGTAACATCCAAGGCTGCTTAACATATTAATGCTTCAAACCCCTGAATTCCCACCTTCCACCTTCAAGGCTCTGTATTTCTGAATGGGTGAGTCAGTGACTGAGACCCCCACAGGAAGATCCTGCACTCTCAAAGCTCTTACAGCACAGTGCTTGTGACTGAGTTCAACGTTACAACAGACAGGTGCTGCAAGTTTAAACCTTCTTTAGTTCAGTCAGTGTGAGGCAAGGGACTTGCACATGGTGTGCAATTCTTTTTCACATTTCACACTTTACTGCCAGAAGTTTCTTCATTGAAGGAATACAGGAGTTCACCCTTTCTTACAGTTAATCTGTTTTCTGTGCCTGGTTGAAGGTTTGTGACCTTTCAATATCTGCTTTCACAGAAGATCACCTTCCCTGTTGGAGGGTTTCCTCCCCTATTTTTCCACTGATTTTTTCCAATGCTTTTTCCTCTAGAAAGGCTGATAGGAAAGATATCTCTGTATCTATTTAAACCAGGTCAAGAAACCAAGTCATTCGAGGCAAAGAAAACAGTTTTATTCATGCCTAAAAAATGCTAGATATTGCTTCCAGGAAGTAGAAGAGGAAATTAATCATCACTCACTAAGCACTGCAAGTACAATTAATCATATGTCTAAAGGTTTAGCATTTTTTATTTGCTACTTAAGAGCCCTCAGGAAGAAGAAGAAAATGAGAGCTGGAATACTTTGCCCACTGCATCTCCAGGGAAAATGAAGTAGTTGTCTGGTCTAGACAGTTATGATGCCTAACTTTTAAGACACTAAAGAAAAGATTCATTTTATCCCAACTACCCAAACTACAGCACTCTGTAACTGCCCTGTTTTCACCAAAGAGAATGACCTTCACCCTAACCAGTGAGTTCCAGCTCCCACCAGTTAGGGAGATGAAGGAGTTTTAAACCAGTCAGACACTGCCTGGCCAGGTTACTCATTATAAACCTTGTTCCCTTAGGCCCTTTTTTAAGCTCGGGAGAACACAGAAGAAAAATGTTATGCCTGCTGTGGAACATTTTAGTACAGGACAACCTTTTTTTTAAATCAAAATGCAAAATGCCTTTTTTTTTTCCTCCTTCTCATCTTAAGGCCAGCTCAGACAACAGACATTTGTTTGGAGAGAAGAGACTGGACTTCTGGTGAAAGAAAGGACAAATACAGAACTTCATTTTGTCAAGTAAGCATGGAGAAGATAAAGTACAGAGCACAAGTCCATCAGGAAACTTAAAAGGTAAGTTTGTATGATGGGAGGGGGAGAGAGAAAAAAAGGGAGTTTTCTGCTCATACTCAGATGATTAGTACATTTGAAACTGAGGATGGTTTTATTAACTTTTTTGCAATGAACATATTTGGATTTTTATGTTAGTGGTAGAGATGCAAGAAGGAGAAAAATCTGCATAATAAACATATTAATTGTCTTTTTACTATTCCTGGGACTAGTCAATCACCTAGCAAATTTAAGCCCTGGGACATCCAAGTATTAGAGATCTAGATTTTGAGGCAGCAGCTTGGGTTTCTGTGGTCCCACCAGAGGCTGAGACAAAGCAGCTGAAGTTTCTGCAGTTAGTTATGTCCTCACTGCATTGATTCCCAAACAGACTAAATTAAGAAATCATACTTTAGATGTCTGTTCTATAAATATCTCTTTTTCCATTTAAATGCACATGTAGCCCATTTTAAATATCTCCTGTGACAAACTGCAATATGCATGGAACAGGTCAAGGAAAACATGCCAGTCTCCCGAGAAGAACGAAGTCAGACAGGGAAACCCTCCTGAATCTTACCAAGATCTTACACTTTTTTTTTGTTTTTTTTATGCAAGCAAGTACATAACAGAATTATATATCTTGATTTCATTTTGCATTGTAATTCTCTGCATTACTTGGATACAGAGCAGAATTTAAAAAAAAAAAAGGCAACAAAAAAAAAGGGGATCCATTCCCTAATCTGGCAGCATACCAGACAGACAGCTGTGCTTGCACGAGAGGGCAAAGGAGAAAAAATAAACCAAAGGAGCAGGAAAAGGTACTTGAACAACAGTGCAGCTTGTTACCAGTTCACTGCAGGCTCAGATTATCTCTTTTCTGAGGCCAAGTAGGCATCAGTAGGTGCTCACTGGATACACTCAGTCCCAGCTGAGGAGACACTGCTCAAACCTCAGGGATTTCCCCATCACACAGGAAGGTAAAAATCCAAAGAGCTGCAATTTCTTTAAGCACTGACTACTAGTTTATTTGGAACCATTTCCAAAGAAGAGCAGAGCAGGACTCCAATAAAGAAAACAGGGTTTTGAGATGAAATTGCAACACTATGATTTAATGAAAACAAAGAGCAAGGCTGGGCTCCTTTATGCTGAGTGACATGCAGATCTTCCCTTGCTAAAGAAACTGCTAGTGAAAGGGTCTGGGCTGAGTATGCTGAAGGGTGCAAGTACAAACAGAGGTCAATATTCTGTGTCAAACTGCTGATTTCCTTACCACAATGGTAAAACAGAGTTCAGCATAACGCCTTGAGCCCTACAAATTCTGCACAGTTGTGTTTGTTAAGCCAGGTATAGACCCAGATGACTCTGTTAAAAGAATTCTTCTAGATAAACTGATCCAGAATAACAATTTAATTGCACTTTTGTTTCCGGGGCCAGAGGAAATTCAACAACTTTATCCTAGGACTGTTTTAAGGAAATACAGGAACTGCTCAGTGAGACAATGTAGACAGAATGAACGAGCTCCTTAGGAACAGCAGCTTCATGCAGCAATGCTATTGTCCAAGATGTGAGGCAACAGTTACTGCCTGGGCCAAAAAATGTCTCATCTGTGAGAGAACTTCAGCCTTTAGATCCAAATTCTAGATCTGTGCTTGCCAAGGTGTATTATTTAATAAAAAGCTGCTTCCAACCATGAGGAAAACCCTGAACCAAAGAGGTAGAACAGGACCAGTAGTGTGAGCAATAGTGCAAAGCTGCAGTGTCTGGGCAGCAGCTGCAGCCACCCTTATCACAAAAGGTGTCAGCTCAAAGTACAGCACAGCTGAAGGTGCCCTAAAAAAGAGACCAATGCACAGCCAGAATGGGAGGAGAGAATGTAAGCTGGAACCAAGAGGTTCTGAGAGGACACCCTGGGCACTAAAACACCTTTTACAGGATTCTGTCCTAAGCAATACCAAGGATTTAGGATAAGGAGCAACTCTGCATTTTACCAAGACTAATAGTTCCTGGCAAGAGGGTGAAGGAAATTAATTAAATACATATGGTCTGCAGTCAGTGGCTGCACATTTTGATCTTACTGCCTTTGAGGTTTCAGTGATTTTTAAGCTCCAACATGGTACAACCTTTCATGACTTTCATAGCAGACCTTTCCTACTGTCCTTCACTCTGCTCTCTGTATGCACCCAGACAAAATAAAATAATCCTTTCAATTTAAGTCCCAGCAGGACTGTAGCTGCTACCTCAAAGCAGCCCAAAACATGTCCAGGGAGGTAGCAATGAAGGGCTGAAATGGAGATGCCAAACATCTCCCACAAAACACACCCACCTTCCCACATCCATCAGAAGGAGACCTGTTGGTGAGCACTGCTGCAGTCACCTCTGCAGGAGGGTGTTTTCTGCCCCCACTCTGTTATTGAGAGCTCACACACTGTCCTTTCAAACACTGAATTTGACAAATGGTTCACCCCTCACCCACAACTGCACACATGGTCTAAACTTCTAAAATCTCTAGAATCTTCTAAATCTAAAACTACTTGGCTCTTTTTCACATTGGTTCACGGAGCTTTCACGGAGTGGTAAAAAGAATGCCAGGAGTATTTTATTTCACTTTCATAACACAGGTCTCTTTCCACATTACAAAATACCAAATCCTCCATTATCAGTTAAGACAGGATTGTGATTTATTTCCAGATACTGTTGCCTTGCCTTCATTGAAAGCCTTCCTTGAAAAGTCTTCACATTTTGTTTCTGGTTGGTTTTGTTTTGAACAAACTGCTCTGCACCTACACTGAAATAAACAACCCCAAATATACCAAAGCACACAGCCTTTCCAAGCACACAAATGCCCATTTCATCTTCTTTACCTTCCTATCCTTTGCTCCTTCTGAAAGAAAACAAGATTTGCTGGATTTCATATCAAAATGTACATTAAGAGCTCTCTAGCAGTAAATTAAATAGTTGGGAAAAAAATCAACCAATAAATGTGACTGAGAACCATCAGTAGAACAGAAGGTGGTGTTGGACAGACCAAAAAATTGCTACAGCTTCTCATCTACCTGGAATTTCCACCATCAGGCAAAAGCAATGGGGAGAAAGGAGCACCAAGAAACAAGAGGTGAGTGGAGCCCTGGTACATCTCCAGGTGACTTGTTCTGCTGCAGGTCCCTGCAAAACTTTCCAGTTATGTCCTTCAAAGACCAGGGAAAGACAGCTCTGTAAGGCCTGGGCATTTCCAAGCCTGCACTGTCTCCAGAGCTGATTGTACCAACAGCCCAGCTCCTGGCACTGCTTAAGGAACAGGCAGGGCAGTTACCTCAGGCAATGTCCACCCCAGTGTGGCTGCTTTGGCTCTGCCCAAGACACACCCGTGAGCACAGTACAAGGTACCACTGAGACTGTTCTAATAACATACATGGTTTTCTTTCTTTGACCCCAACTGCTTCCAGGTCAGATTGTGCTGCACACAGAGTAAGGACTAGACTTTAGCCTAGTTCTTAAACTCTACTTAGAAAATTACAGTTAAGTTTGGCCAACATGCAAAAAAACCCAAAAAAACCCAAAGAGCAACAACTCTGTATTTTTATATATGTATATAAAAACTTATTCTAACATCTGTGCAAAAAACTGAAGTGACCATTTATGCCTTCTTTTCTCCTTCTTCTGTGCCCCTCCAATATTTCCCTGAAAAAAAGGGATAGTCTTATTTCACCAAACCTCTTTTCAGAATTCATGGCTTCTGACATGAAGACTCTTCTCCAACTCTAAGTCAGGAGTTATATCTGCCTTTTGCAGTGTGAGGCATCAGAAATAAGAGAGTGTTCTATCTTTCCAAAGCTAGGCAAGTTGTTGATTAAATCTACAACTTCTGAGATAACGTGCACAAAAAATACTAACAGAAATTCATTTGTCTATGGACAAAGAGGTAAGTCTGGTTTTTTTTTTCTCCTTTGCACATGTGCACAGGTATTCTGAGAAATCCAATGCGAGTCTCCATTTCCCCAAGCAGCCACCTCACTATCCTTTCTGAATGCTTAGGTCACAAGTGGAACATGTTGCTACAGTCTTCACAACACTGCCTCAGATACCACAGATTAAATCTCACCACCCCATAGTGGCCTTCCAGCACTGCAGTTCTGCCTCCTACACTCAGGGTCTGCATGTTCCCCTGTGTGGTCAGATGGGCCAGCTCTAATCTCTTCATTGCCTGCTCAGCTGTATTTGTTTTCTCCCACAATGTCTCCACCACTACACTTGCCCAGTACTTACCAGGGTGGAATAGCTTCCTGCTATTTATCACGTGTTTCCACTTCACCATTATAACAAGTGCCCCCAAAACACAGGAGCTAAGGGCCACTCAGAATTCAATAAACTATTAAACTCACTCCAGGTAACTGCCAGGCAGCTTAGCCAGTGCTCCAATCTGTTATCCAGCTTCTTTGCAGAGAACAAGGTTACCAGCTCCACTTCAAGACAGAAGTACCTCCACCGTCCCCCAAGTGGCTTAGAAAATAATCTGGTATTATTCTAGTGCATTATGTTCTTTGGTTTGGGGGGTTGCTCTCTTCATATCTTTTTAAACCCTATGTAATACCTACTTATATACTGAAAGAACAGTGTGAACACACGCAAAGTTTTATTGCCATTCACATATTTACAAGCTTCTGACAGATGTTCTGTGAGCTCAACCACCCCATAACTGTGCACTCATCCCAAAATAAGCTCTTTGGAGCACACTGGTGCTGCCAGCTGCACGCCTGTGCAGCAGCTCTAGGCTGGCAGGGAGCAGGACTTACACTGGTGACTCGGCGGTAGATCTGCGCGGCGTTTTGGCACTCGGAGTAAGGGTACTCAGACGTGGCCATCTCTAGCATACACATCCCAAAAGCATACACATCAACGGACTCATCATATTTCTCCTCATACATCTCGGGGGCCATGAACTCTGGGGTACCTTAAATTAAAAGAACGATTCAGACTCTAAATGTCTCAAAGGAGCAGAGGCTGCTGGCGTTACTCACCGCAGGGACAGGCGGCTGGGCAGACCTGTGAGACAAGAGAAAGTGGAGGCAAAAAGAAGAGGGAGGAAACCCTTAGTGACTCTGTTGCACCAATGCACTTTGTGAGCCTTCCATTGCAAGGCCTTTATGGGATAACAGTGGCCTGTGAGATCTGATGCAATTCCTGGTTTAGGGATGTTAGTTGATACAAATATCAGAACAGACTGGATTAGCCTGAAACCAAACGGGAGGGGAGGGGATGAGAAGAGGGGAAAACTGCAGACTAGCCATAGGCTGCAAACCAAATACTAAGGAGAGTTAAGGCACTTACCTTTTCTCCCTGTAAGGAAAGAGGCACGTTAAACCTGGTTCCATAAGTTACCTGAGTGCCCTCTGCTGCAAAAGAAGTAGTACTGGTAAGAGCCCACAGCTAGTCTCTGACTGTGCTCTCCATCTACTTGCTCAAGTAGAATGGTTTGGGCAAGGCCTTGCAATGAAAAGCTCTGTTGTCACAAATATAAATCTCCGTGAAAAGAGGATAAAAGGTAATTTTCTGCAAAGGCCACTCACCAGAGCCCTTTTCTTCACATACTTACCTTCCCACCTGCAGTATATTTATAGGCCTACTGCAGATACAGGCATTAGTGAGGGACATCCTACAGTCAAAAATACTCAGAAATACAGAGAGATTGAGTTACAGGCATAGAGCGTGAGATTCAACAAGTCCCATTTAAATTGTGTGCAGAAAATGATTGCCCAGTGAAGCACCACAGATCCCCTCTGCAAACAAGGGGACTGCATTGTATGATCAGATTTATTTTAAGCCAGAGATGCAAGTTTGCTTTTTGTAAATTTAAGCACAGAATTATTTCCTGCAGACACCAGATTCCAGACAATTTACAGATCACTCTACAGCCCATTGCTTGTTTTCACCACGCTAAACCAAAAAGAATGTAATTGCAGCCATTTATCCAAAGGCTAATCATTAACAGATAACTATGTAACAGATGGTAATTTTCCGGTGATAAATTTGAAGATATGACAAATATGTTCAAGAAATTATGGCTTTTAACACCATTCTTTTCTTCCCTATTAATACTTTGACCTGGTTAAGAAGCAGGAAATATTTCAGCGACAGCTTGCAAGAAAATTTACAGGTATACACCATTGATCCCAGCTAGGAATCTGGCACAGGACTGTTGAGTATTGCTGAATTTTAGCAAGCTCTAAATACTGAGAGGAAAAGAAACTTCATTCCCTGCAGTCTATCCACCCAACTATAAAAACAAAGCTGATAAAACCAATTCTTTCAAGAATTCACAAGAAAGATTACACTAGTTGCACCAAACCAATTTCTGAGAAAGGTTATGAATGGATACACAGGGACAGAGCCAGAATAAAGCAATATTTCCCAATGCACCCTCCTAACTCACACAAATCCACATTCTACAGAGTCCCTGAGAAAGGTATTATACCACAGTCTGTGTTATTATTTAAATACATATATATAATATTGACTTTCTTTGGTATATCTCAGTTTCTGATCACTCACAAGCTGCAAGAGGTTCAATATTAACCCCTGGTGACAATAATAAAAAAAAAATTTGGCTGTATGAACTAATGCTACACTAAATATCAAAATGTCGTTTGGTCACCAAAATGCATTTGTACATTTCTTGAAGCAGCACCACATCAAAGCTAAGATTTATATGTAGTCAAGAGTGGTTTTATCAACAATGTTGCACTAGATTGTTGGGCAGGACAAGAGCTCTATATTCTGAGAAAGCTAACATTAGTATGTAAATATCAAAAGCACAACCAGAATTTCAACATGTCTTTACATTAAGAACACAGAAGAACCTCAGCAACCAGGAGACAAAGCCTACATCTTTTCAGGCTTTGACCATGTACCTCTGTAAGCATGTTTTTTAGGAAAGTTCTTAAACTCTCAAGTCTCCAAAGAGGCAGACTGGCTCAGCAGCCTCCAAAACAGGAGAGGCTTACCTATGACACTTTTGGCAAAAGAAGCTCGTTTCAGGGTTGCCAGACCGAGGTCTCCAATCTTGACAGATCCAGTGGGGCCAGTGATGAAGATGTTGTCACATTTTAGGTCTCTGTGGATGATGGGAGGAGTGCGTGTGTGCAGGAACTGTAAGCCTTTCAGTATCTGACGGCACCAGCTCCGCAGCACTTTAATTTTCATCACTTTAAATCTTTTCAAATACCTAAGGAAAAGAGTAACATTAGGTTAAACAGATTCTGCTAACAAGCAGTAGATCAAACTATACTATTTACTGTTTGGAAGCAAAGAAACAGTAATTAAAGACATGTATAAATTCAAACTTCTATTTTAAAATCTACCTAGGTGTTTCAGGACTTCAGAAGAGCTAAAGATTAAGAAAACCTATCCCCTTTCTTCTAGCCAGCAGACTATAATGATGAAACAAAAATGTGAAAGCTTGGTGCACATAACTGATAACTCCTCTGCATACAAAATCATTGTACAGTAATTAGGCAGTTGGAATGCTAAATTTCAAGGCACTGCTTTAATGACCAATAATTCAAGGCTCATCAATTACAGTTCTTTATCTATTTAACTTCTTAAGCACTTACAACCTCTACCTTGATTAATTATAACCGGGTGGAGAGGTGGGTCACTAGACCCAAAATGTTAATAACCAACAAAGCACAGAGCTGTGGAAAACTGCAAGAGCTCTGAAATCATTATTCCCTCATTTACAAGAGTAGTCCAAGCACTCTGTTCAAGGTTTCCACATTGCATTTTAAATCTGCTTCAAATTTACCTGTGGAGTTATCAAGTAAATTAGAAATTCTTAGAGATCCCCTCCCTGACGCAGGAAAGAGTTTGATCACCTGAATCCAACTGGTAGAACTCATTACTTCAAAACTGTGGACAGATACAGACAGGGCAGAGAAATCTTTGAAAAGGCTCTAACAAATAATTGAGGTGGAAGAGTTCACACATTAGTCTCTATCCCTTTGCAGGCAGAATGTGACCCAACCTTAATTGCTCTGCCTTTGCCACTCCTTGAAACCCCGTGACAGAAGAGTCAAACTCCACACCAAAAATATTTTCTCAATGTGCATGACCTAAGACTAAGATCTTATTCTACTCCTTAACTTGAGCAGATTAGAGATGCCACAAGGGGAATAACCTCTGACAGTTTTCAGGTGCCTCCCAGCAGGGTTTTCTCTCAATCTCTTTGGGTAACACAACTGAAGTGAAGAGCTGTTTTGTTCCTTCTGACAAAGTGTGGGCTGGAATACCTGTAGAGAAAGGACCTGGCACGTTCTGCAGAGCAAGGACTTCATTCTTGCTTGGGCAGTGTTACCCAGCCAGAGCCCCAGATAAAGACCAGTTCCACACTACAGCAAGACTGCTAGTAAATTCTGTGACCAGCACGGAGTCAAGCAACTACAATCCTAAACTAAAAGCAAGTTGTGTTCAATTATCTTGTGGTAGTGGCCAGCCTCTCCTGCAGGTCCACTTCGGAGATAAGTCCTGATGAAATCACTTCAATCAACTCCAACACAGAAATGCAGTGTAGTCATCCCTTTTACTTTCATTTCTCCAGTTCAAAACAAGATCTGGAAAATGAAGCTGCTAGCAATGATCCTCCTGTGAAAACAAATCTGTAAAAGCAATTGAGACAGTTCCAGAGGAAATCAGGTCTCAGAATGTAAAGAAAGGCAGGGGAAAAGGCAAGCCAAGGAAGGAGGCAAACTGAAGGAGGTTCTGAACCACATCAGCTCCCACTTGAATTCTGGCTATTGACACAACCCTCATTCATCTCTCTTGAGCCTGGTCCAAAGATCACATGGTAGGGGCACTCCAGTTCAGCATCTGGAATCCCTAATGACACTCTTGGTTACAAATATGCTACTCCACTGCCAGCTTCTCCCTGCTGAGGGACCTGGATGCAGCCATCACCCAGCATTGTGCAGTGTGGCTGCTGTTGCTCTGTAACACTGTCCTGAATTAAGTCACATGTCACTTAGTGCAGAAAACAATTTAAAACAGAAGCACATATAAATACACAAAAATAGACAAGCCTACTAGCCAGTATGTTTTCACTTTTCCTACTATCACAGAATAACTTGGGCTTGAAGAGACCTCAGGAGGCTTCCAGTCAAAGTTTCTGTAATTACAATTACACAGAGCTCAAGGAGCTGTAGGAATCCCTACTAAAAAAAAACATGAGAGAAAATTTCCTTTACGATATCACCACACTTGTATTCTGTTCACTTTTTTACATCCAGTGACAACGATGTCTATGTCCCAAGTACCAAACAAGAAAGGCATCACTTCTATCAAATGGAGGTAAGGTAAACATACTGAAAAAAGATATGGAAGTAATAGTCACACATATGCAAACACAAGTGTCCAGTGTAAATCCAGGAATTTGCCACACACACAGGAAATACTTCATTAAGGCACACCAGAAATCTCCCATACAGTTTACCTGTCAAGTCTCAAGTGAAGTGGACTAGAATAAACTAAATCACAATTAAAACACCAGCTATACAAGAGTGGGGGAAACCCTAGCCAGAACTCTACAGTTTAAAAGATCTTCAAGTAAAGAGCCTATTACTTTTTTTCTGGATTAAATAAAAAGACTTTCTTATTTCAAGGTACAAAATAATCCCACAGACAGAAAATCTGGGGTATTTCTTCCTACCAGCACCCTCCTTTATAATTGTCTATTATTACTTCATCTTGCTTATGACACCACATGAGCCAATCCAAATATTAAAACCTGTAAGAGGGATAAAGGAGTATAAAAGGGGGGGAAAAAAATTTGGCACTACACGTTTAGCAGAAAATTAGGTAAACTTTATTTAAAGGCATGTGTAGAGAGCTGCAAAACCATTAACTCATCACTTGTCTGAAAACAGCACGTGAAGCAGCAGATCTATTATTTTATCTGAAATACCTTAAACAACCTGAGAAATGTCTCCACTGAACATACAGCTAAAGAATGCTGTCATATCCTTTGCCATCCAGTCCTATTTCAAGAGACAAACACCTCCCTGTAACTGCAGCCCAGACTCCCAAAGAGCCATTTTCCTTCTTAAGAATGTCCATTCGTAGCTATCAATGAGCACAGTGAAAAACCACAAGACACACACAGGCTATTCCAACCAAAGAGAAGGCACAGAGAAGGCTGTTTCCAGCTCCCACAGCCTGCTTCCACATGTGGGGTGTGAATGCCTCTCCTAGAGTGAAATGGGCACTGAACAAAGGGAGGGATGCAGAGCCCTGTTACTGCAGAGCTGCCAGTGCTATCCCAGCACAGGGATGGATGGATGGTGGCTGGAGCTCAGGACACTCCCAGGGAGGAGCAGAGCTGGCAGTGTTATCCCAGCACAGGGATGGATGGATGGTGGCTGGAGCTCAGACACACTCCCAGGGAGAAGCAGAGCTGGCAGTGCTATCCCAGCACAGGGATGGATGGATGGTGGCTGGAGCTCAGACACACTCCCAGGGAGGAGCAGAGCTGGCAGTGCTATCCCAGCAGCACAGGGATGGATGGATGGTGGCTGGAGCTCAGACACACTCCCAGGGAGAAGCAGAGCTGGCAGTGCTATCCCAGCACAGGGAGGGAGGGAGCTCAGACACACTCCCAGAGAGGAGCAGAGCTGGCAGTGTTATCCCCAGCAGTACAGGGATGGATGGATGGTGGCTGGAGCTCAGACACATTCCCAGGGAGGAGCAGAGCTGGCAGTGCTATCCCAGCAGCACAGGGATGGATGGATGGTGGCTGGAGCTCAGACACACTCCCAGGGAGAAGCAGAGCTGCCAGTGCTATCCCAGCAGCACAGGGATGGATGGATGGTGGCTGGAGCTCAGACACACTCCCAGGGAGAAGCAGAGCTGGCAGTGCTATCCCAGCACAGGGAGGGAGGGAGGGAGCTCAGACACACTCCCAGAGAGGAGCAGAGCTGGCAGTGTTATCCCCAGCAGTACAGCACAGGGATGGATGGATGGTGGCTGGAGCTCAGACACACTCCCAGGGAGGAGCAGAACTGGCAGTGTTATCCCCAGCAGTACAGGGATGGATGGATGGATGGTGGCTGGAGCTCAGACACACTCCCAGGGAGAAGCAGAGCTGGCAGTGCTATCCCAGCAGTACAGGGATGGATGGATGGTGCCTGGAGCTCAGGACACACTCCCAGGGAGAAGCAGAGCTGGCAGTGTTATTCCCAGCACAGGGAGGGAGGGAGCTCAGACACACTCCCAGGGAGGAGCAGAGCTGCCAGTGCTATCCCCAGCAGTACAGGGATGGATGGATGGTGGCTGGGCTGGGACAAGTTCCCAGGGAGGAGCAGAGTCCTCACAGCCCCTGCCAGCCCTGCACACCACTAGAGACCCTCACTAGAGGCCCTGGCAGCAGCTCCAGCTCTGATTTAACTCGGCCTCCAGCACACCCCCAGGGGCACTCAGCTGCCTCACAGGTCCAAGCTGAAGGATTTTTATCTGGAACTTCAGCAAGTTGCAGATAAACCAACAGGCAGGAAATTTTTTTTTTTTGACATGTTATTTGTATTCTGGTAACACCCAAAATCTCCCAAAAAGAATTGAATTAATTTGAGCTATGAACTTTACAAACTAGCTCATCCTAAATGGAAAGCAGCTGGGAAAAAAAAAAAAAGAAATTCTGAGAAGTGAAAACTGAATATTGCCTTCCTGAGCTCTTAAAACCCAAAAGTCTTGTGCCTGTGCTTACTGGGCCATCACGAGTAAGAACTGACAAGCTTGCTAACTTAAAAGATGTTCACCATACCTGCAGTGCTAGTAATGCTCCTCTTAAACAAGAATGCTCCTGCAGGAGGTTATCCCTCAGCAAAAGGGCTCTGTTCTCATCTACTGTAAATGCCACCTATTTGTAGTGCTCTGGAGTTGTGCTAACAAAGCTGAAGCTGTGACTTGCCTTCATTTACTTACGTTTTTAATGTTCCAGACGTCATGAGCTCCGTCACAAGAACAATACACTTTTTTCCTTTGACTGTAGACTCCCAGGAATCATAGAACCTGACAATGTTGGGATGCTGAAGCCCTTTCAGCATCCCAGCTTCCTCTTTAAATCTTTGTCGCTCTGACTTGGACAGCTTTCGATCCTAAGGAAAAACAAAAGGTGCATCAGAAGGTTTTGCTTTCTTACTGGAAACAGGCACACACAAGAATCAACTGTCTTAAATGCCATTTGGTTTGCAATTACCTTTAAATATTCTGTTTTGAACACATTATATTACAGTCTTTTTATAACACGTTGTTCTTTATAATTCTATTGCTCTCAGGGTTAAGAACTGCAAGTCTGTAGATGAACTCCTCTTTCTGCTCCCACCTGCTTTACTCTCAATAAATTTAGCTGTTGCCTGACTTGGGGTGGAAAGGGGACATAATGTCTTGAACACTTCAGTGTTTGAGAATGCAATCAGACCATTTAAAGCATCTCCCTCTCACGTGGTACATAACAACAACCTTTCATTATTCCTAGATGTCTATCCAGAGCACTGGGAACAGATGGGACTAGCCACCCATAGAGGGGTTAAGATCAAACCTCTGCTAACATACACTGTGTTCCTGGAGCTGCAGACCATCAAGTGAATGAACTGGATTTGCTTTGATTAAAAGCAGATTGAGCAAGTTTCCTGAAATCTCATGTCAACAAAACCAAAAACATAACTCCCAGGGGAGACCAAAAGCAATCTTTTGGCCAGAGACAACACAAAAAAGCATTCCTGGACAATACAGCTGTATTACATACCAACAGCTGGCTACCAGCTATCCCCAAGACTCTGAGCAGCACATCCCAAAGAGAAGACATCTCCCTGTGCCATGCAGGGCTCTCAGCTCACCAACACATGACCACTGCACTGCTCACACCACTCTGACTGACTGACTGACACAAACTGGGGCCAGATGCAGTTTGCATCAAAAAAAGTCAAATATTTCAGGATATACTTAAAGCCAAGAATTTCAGAAGCATTGTTTCTAACAGGTATTTAGCAATAACCAAAGACCTATTTGTCAGATCTGAGTAATAATTTTAAGTCACTTGGTTTCACATTGTCTTTTCCATTAAAAGGAGGCAGTAAAAACACACAGGATTTACTTATACTCCCACTGTCCTCCAGAGAGTAATTCCTCTTCCTTTGTTTACAGGTCATGTGTTTTCTCAATACAATTCAGCCATGTAATATCTAAACCATCCTACATTCACTAAGATCATCAACTTTTTCTAAAAGGTTCACAGAGTATCTTCAGGCATGGACAAACTTCTTTTTCAGATGAAGCTCCAGTTTTCAGAAGTATACAATTTCCCTGGGTAGAAGTCTGAAAACAGGTTTGAAATCACCTCAGGGATCAGTTTCCTACTGGTGTCTATGAATGTCACTCATCTTTACAATTCTTAGGAAAATGCAAAATCCTTATGTATGACTAATTTAATCCACAGACATCAAAAAGCATTCAATCCTACAACCACTTCACTGCAGAAACCAGCATTACCACCTCTTCCCATTCCTTCATAAGCATACTAGCACAAGTTTTGATATAACATTTGCAGAAACACTCCACCAATAACTGAGCATTCATGTTTGCTTAGGTGTTGCAGGGGTTTCAGTATGTAATTAGTACTCCCATTTGAGCTGTCCTACCCATGCAATAGTTTCCCTTTCATTATAATGAGCAAGGCAGCACAAGTTCTGTTTCAAACCTTGATCTCAACTGCTTCAAACTGCTGTGAGACAGAAAAGCAGTGAGCTGCAAGAGGTACAGCTGAACATACACACACTTCTAAGCAAGAGTGCTTCAAACAACACAATCACATATCATCTTTCTTACAGGAAAATAAAGCTACCAGCTATATTAAAAAAATTATACCAGCTATATATGAAAAAAAAAAGTATTCTTAGCCTCTGCACTTGACCCACATAATTCACTTTTTAAACCACTGTATTTAGCTGTAAATTCATCTGTTACAAATGGTCATTTACAAAAAAGGCTGCAATAATTACTTTTCTATCACTTTTAAATAGTCAATATGAACACCTGCATTCATTTTTGTCCAAACCCAAGACTTTACATACACATTTGGATTACATTTCCTTTACTGTATACACACTAACAAGTTAATTACCACAAACACTGTTAACCAGTTTTAGACCTACATTTAACATCAAGTCAAGTGTATTTCATTTCACTCTCATTTTAATCCACATAACCCAATCTCCCTTAAGGGCTTTATTCAGCCTTCCCTGCCCCTGTACTGCTGCCCCCAAACAGAAACTACCAAGTGCTCCTCACCCTTCCCAAGGAGCAGACTCCTAAGAGGCCCCCACGTTAGGACTCCTTTCTCTCCCTGGTCACATCCATGGCAGCCCCACGTTCCTGCAAACACAGCTGTGATGTTCAGCACAGACACCCAGCCCTGCAGAGCTGCCATGAAACCCCACCCAGACCGAGCAGCAGACTAAGTCAAACAACACTGCTGTCAAAGTCACAGTGCCCCAGTGATCTGGGACAGCTTTGGACAAAGCACAGGCCAGAAACCTTCACCCAGGAACACAGCTATGTTTTTGCAACCAAGGAAACCCTGCACCCTTCAGTACATAACTGCAGCAGCAAAAGGGAACATTAAACAGAGCTGGAAGAAAAAGCCAGAGAGGCCACTTGTTTCCTAAGGCCAGCAATGCATACTACCTTTTACCACCCTCATTTCCTTGGACACACAACCCACACCCTCATCTGTAACAGGTTTCATATTCTTCTCCTAAAGGAACACTAATGCTAGGTTACAGAGGACTGCCAATATACTTTAAAGGAACCCACAGCCCTAACATTCAGGAAACACTGAATCCTCCTGTACAATTCTACCTACAAAGTCTGTACACACAATGACTGGTTTTAGCTGTATGAACTACATTCTAATGCAACTTGCAAACAGTTGGGCTGCAGGCCAACATATAATTTAAAATGACATGTCCACTTTCAAAACCTGAGTAATTAAAAATATTAGACAGCAAGATCTCCCAGGCTGCACAGAGACAGACTGGAATAGAGCTCCTCCCAAATGCATGTTGGCATCCTTTGAGCTGTTAGTCTGGGCAAAAGTGACAACTTCAACTCATGCCTGTTCTTGCACAAAAATGCAACTTAAGCAGCTGCAGCTACTAAAATATTGAAATAAGCAAGTAAAATAGAGCACTGCATGTAATTTGGGAGACTGAGATGTTACCAGCCACGTTAGGTATAAATAGTTCAGGAAAAGCAGGGGAATGAGAATATCCTGGCATCACATGGAATCCAGAGAGTGGCTGTACAGCATAGCTGTGGCAGAGGGAAAAAAGCCATCATCACTTAGTGAGAATTTAAAAGAGTGTTTTGCAAGACTTTGGGCAGGGAAGAGTTTTCACTGCCCTCAGCTGTAACTGCATCCTCCAGCAGACTGTCAAACCCAGATGTATGTTCCCAACAAGGCACTGGGGGCAGGACTCAGAATCCCTCGTGGCCTCTGAGCAGGAGCCTGCAGGACCCTCAGCTCTATCTCCACTCCCAAAGATGTAATGAAGTCTGTGGCCTATCACTCAAAATATGCCCTCCTTTGGAATAAACTATTATAAGTGTGAATTGAATAAGAAGATTCATCCCCTGCAGCCTTTTTCCTGTAACTCATGGTCTAAATAGGTAAATTGATGGATCATTTCCACATGTATTTGCTGTTTTCATCTGAAAGCAGAAATATAGGTTTCACAGATTAACATCCCAGTTTCACTGGAAATACAAGATTAGTTAGATAACTTTAATGTTTTTGTTGATTTTTTTAAACTTTATTTTTAAATCAAACAGCAAGAAACTAAACAAAATGGAAAGACTCACAAGTAGTTTTCCATAAGCCTAGGAAACTTAAATAATTTTATAAAGAAGCCAGCACTTTAAGAACAGTTAATAATACACAGCTTGATATCTTATCCTTCGAAGATCAAATCATTTTGGAATTCCCACTAATAAAATTTAAAAATGGACATACTCTCTCCTTTCCTGGTCTTTTTTTACCATAAGCAACCTTAGGCAGACAAGACAAAGTCCTAAATCTGGAAGTTAGCAAATCACATTCTTGTAGTAGCTCAGTTGGCACATGCTGAGCAGATATAGCCCAAATATTTTTAAAAATATACAGATCTGTCAAACTATAGGAGAGCCTGCTTCCTAAAATGGATTTAACTACCTTATAAAATGGACAGCATTGTTCTTCCTAAAGTGATAGCTTCCCTGGAGGAGCTAAGTGCCACATCCCAATCACTGGGCTGCCCTCTGAACAAACTGAAACAGATGCACCAAGGCTGCTCCGTTCATTTCATTCATTCCTTTCCACCTACATGAAATTGTTTTGACAAGCCAGGACAAACAGCAAGGCTTCCCAGCACGTGACTCCTGGTTCTGCAGTGCCAGGGGCCTGAAAGGAGACAAGCAGCAAATGAAACCATTGTTCAGCTCAGAGCCTTTCAATCAGCTTTTTCTTGGCTGATTCCATTTGTCCAGGTCCTTCCCATCGGATTTGTTTGGGTCAGGAAAGAGCTATCAGAGGTGTTTACATTTTCCAATGTAAAACAGGGATCTTGGGCATTCATGACAAACCAGGTACAGCTTTACTCTTCCACTAATTATCTCAATGTACAGCAGCATGAAATACACACAGCATTGTTACTACCCTCTTGCTACCCCCGTACCTACATGCCTTATATAATTGAAAAACAAACCCAAAACCAAAACAACTCCCTTCCCCCCAAGATTAGCTATCGTACCAAGCCACAAAAAACAAAGCTCATTAGCAAAGAATGCCTGTATTCCTCTGGTGATTTGTTTCAGCCAAGCCTTACTATCTACTCAGCATCCTTAATAAGGAAAGAAAATACATTTCTGGCACCTAAATTCATCTTAAATTTCAGCTGGGAGACTCACATAGACACTGAGCCTACTGAGCAGTTTCTCCTGTGTTTTCCTTCCTATCTGTCCAGAGTCCTCCTGAGCTCTGGACAAGCAATCCCCCACGTGCAGAAGACATGGCAGTGCAGAGCCCAGCCCAGGCAGCACACTCTGCCCTGCTGCAGTCCCTTCAGCCAGCCCGAGCAAGGCTCCCACTGCTTCCACTGACTGCCACCAAAAGCTGAGCTGAAGCCTGGGACAGTTCAGCTGGCACTAAACAGACAGTTTGGCACTGGTGGCACAGAGCACCTCACCCTCAAACACACACTACAGGACACCAAGCAAGTGGCTACTGAGAGAAATACTCTACATGGAAGGAACAACATGTGCCAGCTCCTGCTATACATCCTCCAAGGTGATTTTCACTTCCTTAACATCAATTTACATTGCTGAAGTGCCAGGGAACCTTCTTGCACAGCAGAACAAACCAGACTCAGAAAACTCCCCCTGATCTCCATCTACAAATAAGTAGACTCATAAGCAATATAGGTCAACTGTAAACTGTTTGGGTTTTGTGTTTTTTAGAAAAAAAAAAAAAAACCTCAGTGGATGAGCTGGTACACAATTTAGAGCTCTTCCATCTTCCACAATATTAGGAAGACAAGCAGTAAAGAGGAAACAGAGAAAGACTGGACATGTACTACAGACAGGTTTTACCAGCTTTTATCATACCACTAGATCCAGAAATGATACCCAGCTGTAGTGCAGTGAGAGGGCTGTTTGCAGGGAGGGTGAACTAGACTACAGCAACAGCAAGTAGTTTTCATCCAGACATGCACTAGAAAAACTAGTAGCAATGAACTGTCTTCAAGTGATGTGATCTGTAAATGTACAGCCACGAGAGACTTCAAAGTGCTGTTGAATTATAGATAGTCTGAATCACAACCAAGGTAAATTATCTAGCTGTGCTGAGGTTACACTGAGCAGCATTTTATCAGGCATTCAAATGTCTGAAAATTCGAGTGAAGACACTGCAGCTCCCAGGCTATTATTTGGAGGAAGAAGTAGCATAGAGAACAGACAAATGTTCTTCTGTGTGCATTTCTGCAGCATATGAGAAAGGCTTTGCAGGCCTTTCAGCAAGGTTAATGAGGGGTCATCAGAGGAGAAGCCAGCAAGACTGTGCTCTGATATTCAGCAGTGTTAATGGAGCTGAGGCTTTGTGGGCTGCAGTGTTCTCATCCTGAAAAAATCCAGCAGTTAGGAGGAAAAAAGAGCACAGTAACCATTGAGCTAGATTAACAAAATATCAACAAAGAGTCCACTGAGCTTAAAAATCATCCAGCATTACACACTTGGTGCCTAGAAATGGAAGTCTCAGTGTGCAAGCACTGCATCTGCTTTTCTGTGTCAACACATACATTTAATACTTTCCAGCATTAAAGAGAGAGACATGGAGAGGTAGAGAGATAAAAGGGAAGGGAAAGAGGCCGTTCAAAATGCATCCCTGCACAGCAACAGACAAAAAAACTGATCAAAGATCTGTACAGATCCTTCCATCACTCTACTTTCCACAAACCACTGAACACAAAAAACCTGATTAGAGAGAGCTGAACAACTGCTGTTCCCAAAGTACATATCCAGGCTAAAAAAGTCCAGCTCCCTCAGCCATTCCTCACAAGGCTTGTGCTCTGGAGCCACTGCCAGCCCTGCTGCTCTTTGTGACGTGCTCCAGCACCTCAGTGCTCCTCCCTCAGGGAGGGCCCACAACCTTCCAGGCACCTTCCTGCTCACCTTAGCTTAGAGACAGAAGACAAAGCTTCTGACAGGTGGCAAAATGCAAAGTCAAGTGAATGCTTACTGAAAGCATCATTTCACTTTGCTCCTTGGCAAGTCCCCACAAGAAGAATCAATTTTATATAAGCTACAGACAATTTTCATGGAGCATGCAAATAACCTTAAGAAAGATAACACTGAGGTATAAAATATGTATCTAACACAACACAAAAGAAGAGGCTTGAAACAGTTTTAAGCTTGAAACAGCTTACATGTTTTAAGGTTCGTGATTAAGGGTAAATATTTGCTGGAGGTTACCTCTTACACATGGTATTAAAAATGCTTTAAGTTTCAGGAAAGTACACAAGCAGTCAACCTAAGCGAAACGCTGAGGGATTATTCCCATTACTTGTCAGTTTCCTGGTGAAAAGCACCTGCCTTCACAATTTTCCACCACTGGTTATGTGGAGGGCAAAGGAAAATGGGTAACTGACTAGATAATCCTCTTCTGTGTTTTAATTTCTGGCATTTCAACGCATTACAATAGTAACTAAATAGAAAACTCGTTGGAAGATGAAATTAATGTGTTAAAAACACAAAAAATACAAGTGCTTCTTGTCCTTTCTCTTAGAATTCTTGCAGTTAAATGACACAGCAAATGTACATGACTTACAAAGCTCAAATGTCAGAAATTAAGAAACAAATTACACGTAACCTGACAGATAACTGATGGCAGGAGGAAGGGAAGGAGGGAAATGAAACTCTAAGTGATCAAACAAAAGGAGGACAGAAGTCTTCATCAGTCACCATTTAGTCTGAGTAAGTAAATTATACATATCCTGAAAGAACTTGGACTTGAGTAAGCTTGAGCAAGTAAGTAATTCATCTTTGTCTCAACACTGAAGGGGAAATATCTGCGAAATACAGCCCACACATGTGACCAAAAGATTCCAGCACCACTCCCCATTTTATCCTGTGATTGTCTCTGTTTTGATGAAGCTGTGACTCACCCCCGCAGGGCAAGGGGGCAGAACACCACCAAGGATTCTAGTCCTCTGATGTGCTCACTTCCCTGCTTTTCCATTTGCAGTAGCCCCTGTGCCGAGAGCAGCAGTAGCAGCAGCTAAGACACCTGGTGGCAGTAATGTCATGGGCTTTTAACCCACGCCTGGAGAGATCCTCAGGGAGAGTCTCCCGGGAACAGAAAAGAGATCAGAACTGCCTCTCTGCCTGCTTGCACCAAGTTCTGGCATCACTGCAAACAATCTCCATCGCCAACACAACGGCAGAAAAACACTGTAACAGGAGATGAGAATGTTTCTTCCTTATATAAGGTCAGCAGAGTCCTGAAAGTGCCCTTCCCAAGAACAAAGTTGATCTTTTGTTACAGTAGCCGTGTGGGAATTTTTATTTTCAGCAATGCCAAAGGTGACCACGCTGTTGGGATATTGCACTTGGATACCATTTGTGATATTACATGGAAGGCTCATGGCCAAGACAGAGGTGCAAGCACACAGCTCCCAAAAAATTCAGCCACTGTACATTTTTAGGGAACCACTAAAATTTTAAGAAGCACTGCTAATCTGTACAAACCAAGTCTCTACTGGATGCCTGCTTTCCAGAGCTGTGTTATGTGTGCATATACACATTAATACACGTCTGTACTACCCCTCTCCCCAGTCTCTCACATCAGCAGCAACGTCCACAGGCAAAGCAAGCACGCTGAACTCAAACCTGAACCAAATGCCAAAGAAAACAATGACTGAGCTGGACATCATCTAATCACAGTACATTAAATACCATACTCATACTTGACCAAATCAATTACATATTTTCCTTTGCTCCCCACAAAACCAGCAAGCAAAAAATTTTAAACAGCAGATATGAAACCTAAAGCTTAAACATGACCTCCTCTGGAATCTTCCAGGTCCTCAGGAATCTGGACTAAGAATGGCAAGCAACTGTTTAGGCTTCAGTCATTTCTATTCTAGGGTTGCTCTAGGCACCATCTGTGTTTCCTTACGTAGAAGTCATGGGGGGGAAAAAAAAGATGTCTAAGTTTTATTCAATTTATCCATCCTGAGAGGCTGAACATTAAGGGACAGTAATCAAAATGCTCAGCCACACAAAAATAATTAGTAAAAGAACAGAGAGCTCATCTATTTATTTTCACTTTTGAATTGTTATTTGATCCATGGAAGATAAATGGATAAGTCTGCTTTCTGATAGCAGTTTTCAATAAGGCTTATGCTTATTATATCCAGCTTATTAGAGAATTGAAGTGTTGGCCGAACTGAATTCTTGATGAGCTATTAACCAGCTGGACCATCTTGTCACTTGGCTCAGATGCCTCATTAAAAGTTTTGAAGTGCCCCTCAGTTCTCCTTTTGCACTGAACTGATGCTTTTGTCAGTGAGAGGGAAGGTACATCCAATCACCTCAGTTTTATTTTACTATGAAAACCCCCCCAGTTCTCCCCTCAGGGGTGACAATACTTCAGGAAAAAAAGCCTTCTCCACAACCCATTCTGTGACCTCACAGATTGATTAATTCCATGCATCAGAAGTGCAATTGTAGCTTTTTGTTTCATGTATTTCTGTGTGGCTCAGAGTCCTTTTATGAGAAGCTGCATGTCTAAAACATGAGAGTAAACCCTTAACTGATTCTGATAAAGACAAACCAATTTAGAAAATCAAACACATACTACAATTCTTCATCTCACATTCCTCACAAAGCTAATGGCAAACAGGAGGAGGCAGCTATAGCCACTTTTCAGCATGCTGGGAAGTTGCATCAATATGCTGGCTGGAAAACACAGGAGTTTCAAGATGACTGCAAAGACTCACTACTAAAGAGCACAGTAAGGGTTCAGAAGAACCAGGGATGTTCTTGTGCCTCTGAGCAGCTCCCATGCAAAAATCTCAGCACAAAGCCTAGAGACAAGTGTCAGACCAGCCTTCCCTGCCCCTGAAGCTCCTCCAGATGTAAAATAAACTCACATCAGCCCACAGGACACCTTGGCTTCAACACTGGGATACACACTGTGTGTGCAGCCTGGTTACCCTACAGGAGTTACTCTTCCCAGCTTCCCTCCTTTGCCTGCAAACACATCCCAAAACAGTACTTCATTTAATTTACAAACTCTGGATTACTAGCAGTTATGACAGGATGACATATGAAGTGTAGGCCAAGTACTGGCAGCCAGAGAGAAAATCCTCACAACAATCACTAGAGAACTCCACGCCAGACATCTCTCCTTCAGAGACAGACTAAAGAGATCCAGAAACAATGAGTTTTAAGGGGTGACCAAAATTTGTGTTCTAGATGAGGACTCAGAAATACTCTCCATAAATACCAGTACTGGTACTAGCATTTCACAAACATGAAAATCCTAAAACACATTGGAGAAGCAGCTTCAAAAAATTTTAAGCACAACTGGTGTAAGTTTCCTGTGATCTACAGAATGCCTATCTTTCCTCAGGGTTCTCATAAAAGGAAGCATTAATAATTCTTCCATGCTTACCCAAAAGGTTGACTTATGAAACCACCTTCTTGCATCACTTGCATGTTTACTACAGACTTTCACAACAATAACCATATACATCAGAGACACTTATTCCACCAGCACACTGTGTGCATCTTTCTTGGCTAACACCATACACAATCTGCATCCAAAAAGTTACCCCAAAGTCACAAATATTTCAGACAGTACCAAATGAACCACTAATATTTTAATTTACTAATACGTAAATTTAAAAATATGCATAACATCTTTCATAGAGCAAGGAATTTGAGTATAGTTGAGTCAGGAGAGAGAAAACACTCAAATTTTTGACAGTGGACAAGTGGTAGGATGAACAAATAAGGAAAGTGGCATGATGAAGCATACTCTGCACCCAGAAGCTTAACTGGCTTTGCAATTCAATTCTCAACAATTTTAAAATACATTAAAATGTAAGAGAAAACAAGGTGTAATTGAAATGCAGGTGAAGGGACCACTCAGCTGCTATTATCTAATGCAACACAGGATACAACACATAAAAACACCAGGGTTTTGCTGTATTCTAAATCAAAATAATAACATGCACAACTTGGACACAGAAGTTCTATTTTTACAGAGGATCAAAGGGCAAAAAACCCCAAACCCACACAAACCCTTCAACTGTTGGACTGACCTGCAAGAAAAGCCTTTGACAACTAAAATTCAGTGTTGTCTAAGAGGTGAGATGAAAGTATCAAGAGAATAATCTCCAAAGGGAGATAAAACACACAGCTAGGGAAAAAGCACCAGAGGAAGTTTAAGATGAACAGTTCAGACTTTTTTTTCCTTGGAATTTGGGAACTACATACACAGCATTCCCCCTGGCAAGGCTATCCTGCATTAATCCAAGGGTTTTTTCCAAAGAATACCACTGGGAATATCCCACACTGCCAGAAGACCAACCATGACCTAGGCAGCCTCAGATACTCAACACGTTATCTATGAATCAGCTATTCAAACTGCTACAGCTTATCCAAAAAGTCTGTTTCTCATTACACTGTGCTTTAGTCACATACTGTCTGGCCTTGGTCTGGTGCCACTTCATTTCAATTGTCTGAGCAGGAACACTGCAAGGAATTTCTTGAAGACAAACTATAATGCCTGCACAAGGGGCCTGCCTTAAATGGGTCATCACAACCTGTACACAGGCTTCTTTGTTTTCAATTTACCTCCTACTTTGTCCCACTGAAGAATTCTACATGCAGTTCAAAATTCAGTTTAGTTGTGAACTAAAGGGCTTTATCAAGAAAAACCACCAAAAAACCATTTAAAATACTCAAATAATGTATCCATACAGTGAAGTATCTGATATCCTGACACAAAAACCACTAACCAGTGATCATGTTTAACACTGAAGCAGTTCCCTTAGCCACAAAGGTATCTGAAAATGTTTTTAGCAGAACAGCTCTGTGTGAAACACACTCAATGTGCTCAGCAAGTATGCAAACACAAAAAGCCATGGAAGTTTCAAATGCAAAGGAAATTCAAAGGAAAGCACTTGGTCAGAAAAGCTGCTCTGGTAGTGCATCCCCTGCTTCACTGGCAGCAGCTACATTTCTGTGGGGCAAGAGTGGCTAACTGGATTGGAGATATTCCCTATTTCTGCTTCATTTAAATTCCTTGTCCTGCCACACAACCCCAAACAACACCCCAGCAAAACCATTTTAATTAAGCTAAAGACAGTATCATAAAGATAACAGACACTTGGATCTGGTTTTAGCCCGAAATCCACCAAACAGCCCTTTAGCAAGTACACAGGCTTGTTCTTGCTAGGAAGAGTCAGTGAAGAGTTCTCTTTCCCCAGTCCTGAGATAACAAAGGCCACACAAGCCCCTTTTCCACAGGAGAGACAGGACACAGATCCCAGATTTTCAGAGTAAGAGCCTCCTGTCCACCTACCAGGATGTGAATAGAGGCAGGACAAGTCCACAAAAGCAGCAGTCTGGAAGCACCTGAGAACCAATTCTTTTGCAGTTCTGTTACTACTCCAATATTTCTTCAGTTAACTCAAAAACAATCTTAGTGCCAAAACAAACTTTCCAACAAAAATTCTAAGGCTTGAATGCTTGTAATTAGAGATATTGATGAAAACCTCACCAATTCCTTTTAAAGACTACCAGGTAGCTTTGTAATTGTTCCTTCCTGAAGACCCTATGACTGCAATATAAAACAATATTTCCACAGAATGGCTATGATCCAAACACAGATCTCAGTACTTTGAAGGGACAGCTGTGTGGAAATCTCTTGAGAGCTCAATTCTAAGACAATTCTTTTCACAAGGGATCGAAAGGTGGAAGTGTCCTTAAGTAGTTTTAAATCCTCAAAATTTAAGAACATTTCTAAGATAATTTTCTTGCTATTACCACAGAGGTTTTTGTTTATATCTTGTTTCTTAGTTTGGGCCCCTGAAACTGAACTATTTCAAAGGAAACAGAGGGAAAACAAGAACTTTAATCCTTGTTCTCTAAATGTTTACTAAAAATGAGGGCCAAGTGTAGGCACCTACTGCTGCAGCATCTCAGAATTATTGGAAAGGGGCTCCAGTAGCCAGCAAATAATGTTACAGTACAGAGCAGCAAGTGTTAAAACTCAAAACTTATAACTAACAGCACCAGCTTCCATCCTTAACAGCCTAGAATTGTGAGAGAGGAACAAAACCAACAGAGCAGCCAATAAGCAGGAGCTGGAGAGATGAATCACAGCCTCAGAGTTACAGTCCTATCTTCAAAGCTCTTGGCAGGCTGAAAAATTTACAGGCATCTTCAGAATGAGTTGCAACATATCTGTCCATCAGAAGCAGACATTCCCCCTTGTGATTTCAGTTTGCAACTAATAAAATCCAGACTGCACTGCAAAGAGCTGCAGTTCCCCCTGGCCTGCTCCTGCCCTGACAACTCTGGCTGCACAGGCTGACAGGGTTTTGGTGCTATTTTCACCTCTCCTGTGCTTCCAACACACTTTGGATCTCAGATCTTTCCTGTCATTTCCCATTTCAAAGCACACTCTCAGAGAGACCTGGTCCATACTCTAGGTACCTTCTGCTGGTCTGGCTGTGTCTGCAGAGCAAATTAATGCTCAATACAGACCAAACTGAGACAGCCTGGGCACATTCCCCACACTGAACTGCTGACTCAGAGCAAATGACTCCATCTCACAATTAGTCACTCGTGAGTGTGTCAGGAGGAAACTGAAATTGATGCCACTATGAACTCTTCTTATCTCAAGACTTCAGTATGCTTGTGCCTAAATAAGGATTTCACAAGAGATCTACTGGCAGTGATCAGCCCTGTGGAAACAGGATGCTTTTCCAGGACAGGCAGTGGAAGGGGATGGTATTGTAAGAACACAGTGAAATCTTAAGCCCACAGAAAAGATTGTAGCTTCATACAAGAATTATCAGTTACACCCAGAATTTCATTTTTAAAAGTGAAGATAACAATATGCAAGCAATCCAGGGGATAACTGACTTTTCCTATTATGAGCTCCTGCCACTCATTCCTTCCAGAGCACAACTCCCAGTTTTCCCTTCCCAGGAAAGGCAAACAACGTTAGACACAGCACAAACCAGGCTCTGAGCTAATTAAAAAGGAATTCCCATCCGATGTTTTAGACATTAAACACTAAGACAAAACTAAAAGCAGTCAAGTAATACTCTGATTATAGCTATGTTCAGATTGTTAATAGATTTTTTACAGTTGTTTAATTTATATACATTTCTTTGGACTTTAATCTTCCCCTCCTTCTGTACAATCAAGACTTCTATCATAAAAAAAGGAAAAAATAACACACCACAAACATTTCTCTAACTCAGCCATCTGTGTAACAACACTGTTTGCTGGAAGCTGTTTTACTTAAACCCTGAACATCAAGAGTCCAGTTTGACGTGAAAAATCCAAAATGTATTTAAAAGAACAAACTATAAATATACAAACTTCTCCATTTTAGAATACATTAGACAAATAAGGATAAAAAAGGATTTAAGCAAAAGACTTTTACCAAATCTGGTAAAAATCAAAGTTATATATTCCATTCTTTCTACACCATTTTCCCCTCAAAGCCCACGGGAAAGCAAACATTTTGACTTGGGTATCTGCTTTTAAAATAATGCAAAATTCACCTTTCAGGATCTGAATTCACTACAGCTAAAGTGATTTCAGCAGTGTATTTTCACAGATGCTTCCTTCAGACAAATTACAACATACTGGTAGCAAAGCTGCTTCTCCATATCTGACTGCTGAGATTAACAGCTGCAAAGGCTGCTGCTTGTACAAACAGAGAGGCTGCTGCTCCACAGAAGACTTTCTGCCTGAAAACTTCAATTCCTATTTCTCCAGAGAAACTTACAACATGATGAAGCAAGCCATTTCTGTGGATATTAAAATTTCCTAGTTTAAACAGCTGCAACACAAACAAGTGAACTGAACTACACTGTACAGCTTTGTACTCTGCATTTCCCATCCTCAGGGCTTGACTGGCACATGCTGTACAAAAGGTAATTATTTGTATGTAAAACAAAGCCAACACACATTGAGTTAGTTCAACAAACTGCTTCATATGGCACCACAGAGATGCTGACACAGATTATTCACTGGCTAGAACACAGATCAAGTCTCCAGAGTTTAAAAAGAGGTGGTTTCCAAGGAAGTCTAATCTAGAAAATGTCACTTCTTGTAAAGTTGTTTGATCTGAGAACTCTACTTGGAAATACTTCCTCAGCATAGAGACAACACACCTGTCCCAATACTGCTTTTAGGTCCCTGCTTCACAGCTCTCAAGTGTACAAGGTTAAGGTGCCAGTGGATGCAATAAAACAAGCATTTTTCTCTAAAGCACCTGTGACAGCTTGGCTGAAGCTTCTTAAACAATTAAACTCAAGACAGACATTTGGCTGGAAAATTTGCAGCCCAGGTAGTTAAAAGGTACAAGGAGCTGGGCAACTGAGACCAGGCTCTTGTCACAGGACTCAACCTGAAGTGGTGCTGCCTAATGCATTAGTCCCACGTGTGCTAATAAAGAATTTAAAAGCAGATGACCACTATGTAAATATAGAGCATTACCAACACACTTCTTCCAAAGACAGCTTGTGAAATTCCAGACCATTACAGAGCTAAACTGCAGAATGAACATGAAAGACAAATATGCTCATTTTCATACTTTCAAAAGTAAGGTATCAGCTTCCTGCCAACTGATGGGTGGTAATGCAAAGAAATTCAGTCCTATGGAGCTTATCAATAATTTTAACCAACATTTTAAGCATCATCACCAAGTCTCAGACTGAAGATTCAAACATTAAATTGGTGTAGCAGGATTTTTGACAGCAACACACAGAGGGGCTGCAAAAGTAAGCAAGGTGTCTCCTCACATCACTTCACCCAAGGAAGTCCCCAGAACAACCTCCCTTAGGCAGCTCCACCCCACTGCACCCAGTGCTTGGATTTCCAGCCACTCAGCATGAGCACACCCCTCCAATGCTTTTAGAATCGAGTCACTGAAAAGACCTAACAGCAACTATTGCTTCACCTGCAGATCCTTTTCTGAGTGAAAACAGAAAACTACTGATGCACTCAGTTTGCCTTTTCTAAAGGCCAACCCTCCAAACACAGCATGTCAAGCTCTGCTGCTTTGAACTCCCCTTTAGAAACTCCAGAAGGTGTTTTCTATCCAAAGCCCCACAGCTGCAACGTCCAAACTGGATCCACATGTGATCCAGAGGGATAAATTCACTGCTTAGGACAAGACAAGAGGAAACAGCAAGGTAGGAGACTTGACAACACACAAAATCTCCTTGAGCCTCAGAATCACAGAAAACCACACTTGATGTCCACATCCTATGAGGCACAACAGTGTGTGCCAATCCAGTAATAACTAAGGAAAGTGGCTGCAGTGCCTCTCAGGTCTACTGGGAAGCCTTCTTCTGTCCTGAAGTTTACTCTGCAGCCCTGTTTTCAGGGAAACTGGCATACATGGAACAATCAGCTGGCCCCTATAGTTAACTTACACAATATTCATTAGTGTTAGCCAGACACTGAATTAGAAACAGAGTTATAAAGCAGATAAACCAACACTCCTCATCCAATCAAACTTTTTTTTTCCATAGATGCTACAGCAGGAATTGCTAGGAACACAGAAGAGAACAAGAATCATGACAAGGATTTCAATAGGAGAAGCATTAAAAACAAACAAACACACACCAAAACAACAACAAACCCACCACCCACCAAGAGTAAAGTGTGACTATCTGGAGTCCCCAAGTTACACCACCAGCAGTCATGGTCCTGTTGGACACCCTGGGCTAACGTGGGGCACGTGGCTGGACACAACCAACCTCTGCACTACCACCATTCAGGAAGAAATAAATATCTAAATGCAACAGCCACAGATGCCTACAATAAAGTGAAACTAAACTGATAAAAAGGGAAATTAATTCAGCTCTGTTTCCCCAATAAGACAGCCAACCCCTGTTATCTGTGATGAACGTGTCCCAGGATGTGCCAAAGTGCACAGCACCACGACCCTTGATCTCTGCTTGACACAAGTCATCATTCAAGGCTCGAGATACTTTGCTATCCCAGTGTGTGCAACACTCTTCAAACCCCACAAAACACAGCCAGGCCAACTGCTGGACTTGCTGCCTTTGAGCACACTCTGATGACTCCCAGATTCTCAAACTGTACACCTGACATGAAACTACAAAATGACCACTCATATGAGGGTCCAGATGAAAGACTTCCTAGCTTGCTGTCACCAAAGCAAGAGATCACATGCCAACATACAGCTGAAAAAACACCAACATTTATCAGAATATGAACTCTACCAGACAAGTTATTTAATGGAAAGTCAGAGAACAGAGAAAACTGAAGTCCCTCATGATTTGGAAGCAAAGGCCCACGCTTTTTACAAAGTGTGTGTATCTCCACAAACACCACCCATATGCCAAGGGAAAGCATGCTCTCCATTCCACCTAGGCCAAGTGCATGGATTCAAACACAGGAGCAGTTTTCCACTGAAGCAGGCACGCACTTAAAGGCCACAAAATCTCACTAAAAGACTCCAGCACAGCTTCAGCCTCCCCAGCTGGACTCCCCAACCCTGCAGAGCTGCAATCCCTTGTTTCAGAGTGGCTGCATGGGCTCCTATTGCAGAGGCACTGCATTAGTGAACTCAAGCTGGAAACCATTGCTGAAACACAAGGCACTAAAGCAAAAGTGAGATCTGAGCAGCAACTCAACCAGGCAATGTTTTGGGGTTTTCATTTTCTTTGGTGGGGTGTTCCAGGGGGTTATTTCGTGAAGGTCTCCAGAAATCAGGAGTTAGCAGTGTGGCCAATATTGTTCTGTTGTCTAAAAGCACAGACATGAAATCTTACCTACCCTTTGAACAAGAAGGCCTTTCAGAGCAACAGGCACAATTCCTCTCAACAGAAACAGGTGGTTTCACTAAATCGTGGTCAGTTTCTCCATTTGTTTATGGTTTTTAACAGTCTGTAGTTACTGCAAATTTTTGTTTCCTTTCTAATTCCATTTCAGTCCTGTGCACCGCAGTCTTCATTAGTCAAGAACTACAATCTTGCTTTACAATAGTTTTCTGCAGTGAAGCTATTTTAAGTTAATGACCATGCCCATTCTCCCATTAAAGTGTTTTTTCAGTCATGGACTTAGCACTCAACATTTTTTTTATGGCACTTTGTTTCACATTATGCTCAGCAGCCCATGCAGCACATGACATTTTGTAACCAAACAGCCAATGGCCATTGGCAGGCTTCCCCACCCCTCCCTTTCTCAATATTATGGGAACAAATGGCCTTATTTGCACAAAAAGCCCTCTGCAACCTGCAAAATCAAGTGAACCCCCTTACTAATCTGTGTCAAGCAGATTAATTACAACTTTCATTACACTCAATTCAGTGCTAGCCAGAATCAGCCAGGTACCTCAGCTTTTTGGCCAGAAATACGTATTGAAACACAGAGTGAGGATTATCAACTGGCCAAAAGACCGGGGGCAATACTCTGGATAAATGTTCTTACCTAGCAAAACCACAAAAGGAAAGGAGACTTAGAATTCAGAGCAATCCTTCAGCTACTTTAGAAACAGTGTCAGTAGAATGCAGGATCAGTGGATGAAACATTTTCATCAGCCTAGGAAGACTTCTGTAATACTCTAGAAAAAAAAAATGTAACTTCATCTGAAAAAAATGGATTTTGCATTTAAATGGTTCACCTTCATTCTTTCTTCTTTAACTGGGGTCTGGGACCATTTCTAACATGTTCATGGGACAGCTTCATTGCAAGTCAGAGTAATGCTCATGGCCCTCTAAACAAACTATTTGGTCACCAACTTGTGATCCCAGTGACTCCTGATAAACTCACAGCTGTTGGACTGAATATTTATACACGAAACAACTGATGTATTTCCATCTGGCCTTTATGACAAGAGGATGACTATATAAAATGGCAAATCACTACTGCTTCCAAACAAAACTCGGGGAAGAGGAAAGGGAAACTGCTGAGCTGGACTGCCCTTGACCCATGACAAACAGACAACTCAGCTGTCACCTATGTTTTGGTCATTTGAGTAGCTGCAGAAAGTATATCTGAAATGAGAGACACCCTATTCAGCTGAAGCTCAATCTAGTCCATGGATTTTTTTCCCTTCCTGGAAAGAAATTTGGCTTGAGAAGGGGGAAGGGAGAAGGCAAGAATATAAAGCAAATTCCCAAGAGAACAGTAAGCACATTTCCATGGATAAGATTGACTTACCAGCTGGAAAATCTAAGTTTGGATGAGGCAGTTCCAGGAGTCAAAGCTGAGATGCAGGTTTTAAACATGCTCATTCTTCTTTTACATGGAGTAGCTGAACACAGATAACAAAATCTGTTTCATTCCAGAGTGCAAGAGGGGGCAGGGGAGGAAAAAAAAATCCTTGTTTTGCCAGATGGCTTATACTGGGACCACAGGAGTATTCAGGAAGGCCAAGGTTAGACAATAAAGCGAAAAATGACATTGGCAATGACTGATACACTGTTTTGTTGGAGGGAGGGGAATGAGGATATTTCCTGAACAGGTAAGAAACAAGAACAATTGCCATTCCCACACAGGAACAAGAGAAACAAAAGATACCATTTCCCTGAATATTATTGCCAGAGAAGATAAGGACAGAAGTCAAAGGGAAAGTGGAAAATAGTTCTCTACATCATCAACCAACTCATTCTTTCCATTCTAAATTCCAATGCCAACTTCCTCAGATTTCATCCCCCTCTTAAGTGACAAATTATACTTCAACATGGCTGCATTCACAGGCTGCTGCTTTGTAACTGCAGCCATCCACACTTAGTTAAGGCTTATCAGTTGCGTCATTACCTGCTAGTTATCAGCTCTTTATTTAACGTAGCTGCACTCCTTCAAATTTTACAGTTACCCAAACCGTGTGGTTTGTTGCAAAAAGTTATCAAGACCAGAAGTTGAGCAATACACAGTTTTGGACAGGCTACAACAGCACAACCACACATCACAAGCATGCTTCAGAAATTGGGTATTATTCGTAAGCTGCCACATTAGAAGTCACAACTGTTTTCTGGCAGAGGTCAAACCACTGCAGAACTGCAGCAAAGCAAACCTTAGACTGGACAACTCAGAACACAAACCAGCAATCTGCAGTAAGAGTAAATAACAGAGCCTTCCACAAAAGAATTCTGGGAATTATATTGCTGATGTTGAAAGTACAGCCAGCTGCTTTAGCACAGCTGATCGTGCCTTACCTCCTCTGGTCGGCCCAAGCTAATCTAAAGCTACTTAGGCTTTCTTCACAGAACTGAACCGTTCCTTTGCTTCACCATTTGACATCGCCACTGTTTGCACTCGTGTTAGTTTTCCTGTATTCCAAAGCAGTTCATCACCTATCTCCAACTCACAGCCCTATCACTCACATGATTTAGAATCTAAGGATGGCTTCTCCCAGAGACCAGCAAATAATGGAATTTTACAGCACAGGTTTATCAAGGAGAAACCATTTATAGCTTGGGTACACTGGGAATTTTCACAAAATCTCTACATTTGGAGCAGCAAGACTATAAAGTTTTTCTCACTCTTGTTCAACTCCACACTTCAGACCAATTCAACTACGGATCTTTGAAAAGTGACCCAGAAAACCTTCTGGAGCACTTAGTCATCTACCCACTAACTAGGCCACAGATGCTGGGGTGGGATACAAGTCCCTCCAGTTCCAAAAAGATTCTTTCAAACACTTAAATTATGGTCACAAAATTTTCCAAAGACAAAATGGGCACATTCACAATCTATTACAAAATACTAAAAAACCCACAAACAGCAACAAAATGCTCAACCTTAGAGGCTGCTGGGCTTGTGCAGCTCAAATCTTGAATGCATCCATAAAATGATTTTATCTGCTCATGAAAGTGACACAAATGTTTCATCTGTAAAGAAAACACAAACGGATCCATACCCACAGTAGGTAGTTTACTCAGTAAGAGGTTAATCTATGATGATAAAGGGAAGCATTTTGGCAAAAAGCAAGCAAGAAATCCACAAACTTCAGAACAAGTATTAAAATGATACTTTCATGAACCAGGCATTCATAGCAATAGGAACTCTCAGAATCAATTCATAGTTTTAAATTTGCCTGGTCCTAAAACTTCAAAATGTCATGTGCAGCCTAAGAAACAAGGGGTTTTGTTGTTCCTCACCTTTGTCTTGTAAATGCTTTCTACCTCTCAAAGTTTGTTGAAAAAAAAAACCCCACTTAAGTCAACACTAAGAACAGATTTCAGACTCTCCAACACCAATAAATCAAACTTCAGTTCTGCTAGGTTTTCTGTGATACACCCAACTTTCAGAAATAAGATTCCAGACTGGATGGGAGGAAAAATACCACTTTTTTTGAACCACAGTCCCAAGATAAAAGTCCAGGCGCCTGGCTATTTTTCCTATCTGAAGTGTTACCATACACAGCCACATTCAGTTGCCCTGAAGTGAGTATTTAAGACAATTTGTGACAGATCTTCAGGTATGGAACACACACAGTGCACTGGGGTGCTGCAGCATTTAAGTCTTCAGCACCAACCTTGAGGCTCTTCACTTTTTATTTTTCCCTGAGGGTAAATACTGAACCTCTCAGATACGTTCAGGCTTGTAGAAAGAGATCAGCAAAAGAAACCATACCATCACCTTAACTGGCTCACAGTTGCCATCAAGAGGCAAAACATTTCAAATTCAAGCACCCTGTGTAACTCACCACCACCCCTCCTGGCACAAATAACCTAAAATACATTTCTGCCTTTGAGTCTGCAGAAAGAAGCTCAAGCTGCACATAAAGGAAGTAGAGAAAGCCACAGGAAGAAAAAGAAATAATTCTAAAACTAAACTTCAAGTCTTATTTTTGTATCAGACACTTTTGGTGTTTCTCCCTTTTCAGCATACTCTTCCTGGCAAACCAAACAACTGACTAAGCCCCAAATCATGATAAATGCAAATAAAAAGCCTGCCCTCCAAGGGCATTCTACATACTGTAATCTCTACTGGTCTACATCCAGAGGGGGCAATATTTAAAAAAAAAAAAAAAAAAAAAAAGAAAAAAACCCAATCACTTATCAGACAGTGTTTCTCACAGTAGGATATTTATCTGAATGGACTGCTTCAAGAACTCTCTAACTCAAGTTTAGCCTCATAATGACATTTTTAATTTAAGGAGGACTCGTAGACTGAGCTCAAATTAGCTATAACAAAGCACATTAACTCAGCATCTTGCATTTTTACATGGATAGATAACCTACATTTCCCAAATGAAAGCATACCATAAGCAGCTGAATAGAGATCAAGATAAACCAAAAATAGTTCTATGTTGGAAAATATTTGTTAGAATAGAAGTCTCATTTAAAAGGGGCAGATTTGAAAACAGACATGGTAACATTTTGCAGCATTTAAGCAAAACCTGCTAACGGTTCAGAAATTGCCATTAACAGATGCATATTACATAAGCTCACATAGATTTGCAGATCCTTAAGCTAATCAGCCTGGATTGCTGAAGCTTTTAATAGCAATATTTGGGGGTTATTGTTTGCAGGTCATTAGTCTACCCCAGGGTAGAAGCAGCCAAAATACATTCAGACTGGGGTCACAAACTTGCCACCAACAATCAGCACAGAAGCAAGTCACAGGTCAGCCCAGGAGAGGAAAATGTCCAGGAAAGCTGGCTCACCCCATCAGCTGGGCACTTTAAACTCTCACCAGACTACCTTAACTGGCCAAAACCAGACAAAATGCACGTGGAGGCTGCTATCAGCTTTGTACTATCTTCCACTTAGCAAAGCTGGTTCTGATTTGTCCCAGTTCCATACAAAGAGATTGGTATTCCTATTCTTCTCAAATTCTACTAAACACTGGCACTAAACTCACAATTGCATATTTGGGTTTTTCCATCTTGACCTTTCTGCCACCAGCCCCAAACCTGCTATCAGAACACACAATCTTCAACTGCTGATGCAATGAAACTAGAAATGGCTGAAACAGGCAGATGAAAGGGATGACCCAGAACAGCTCAATGGAAACAATATCACTCCTACCTCATCTAAGAGGTCTACCAAAGCTGATTTCCCACACTGCCTGCTCCCTCCCTGCAGCAGGCCCAGAGCAGCCCACGGGGACCTACTGCAAGGTTCTGTCAGGGAGTGCTTGTCCAGCAAAGGCAACAGGATCAGAACCACTCTGGGCTACAGCTCCAAGAACAACCTGTGCTGTGGTGCTATGGAGTCTCCAAAACTTCCTCTTTGTTTTAACCCTACTGGTAACATGTGAGGAGTCCTGCTAACCACCTGCAAAATCACGAGACTTGAAATGCACCACAGTGGTCCTGTCCTGAGAACAGAGACTCCAGAGAACTGCTGCCCACACATTCCCCACAGGTGAACCAGGTGACTCCAGAACCATGTTCTGGGGCACACAGATCATGAAAAAAATGGCATCACCTACACTAAACACATTTCTTCTGGTGTCACTGGCACATCACTGTGAAAGCTCAGAGATATTTTAGTTACAAGGCCAGCAAATATACAACATCCTTTCTAAAGGATTTCTAGAGTCTAAAGATTCCCAAAGATTCTGCTTAGACCTAAAATGACAAATTCCAAGGTAGCAGTTTGTCTCTGTGTGATTTAGAATGAGCTAGCCTTGTAAAAACTGCTTACTGCTTTAGATACATATTAATCCACAGCTTCTGGAAGGCTATGATATAACAACATAACATTACCAGTCCAATTCTTATCAGGCTGCCATTTCCTTTGCCAAAACATCACCTGAGAGCATGTCAAATTATCTGTGAGCCAGGCAAAGTAACACAGTGCTGCTTGGAATTCCCCAAGCAAATCTTGAAGCATTTCAGAATAATCTGGATATGTGTGATGTACCTGCCACCACCAGGAGAAAATGACAAGTGGGATGAAGTTCAGAATTATGCCTAAGAAATAAATCTGAATTTTGGTCACTGCATTCCACCCATTACTTTATTCTGACTTTTTAGAAAAGAAGATTTGCCAACACCTGTGGTGAACTTGCTGCGTGGATCTCCTTTTGGGTTAAGAGGCCAGTGCAGCACAAAACTTTAACACCAGCTTTATTCTCTGCAGGATGGAGTCAGGGGGATCCTGCAGGCTGTGCCCACAGCACAGGAGCAAGTTCCCTCTCTCAAACACCACCTCAAGAGAGGCACAGATTCAATCCTCACCAGCTCTCCCAAAGGGAACCACACACTGACAAGTGTTGGTATGACAATCTGGAAATATACTGAGGAAACTGGAAATAGAGTAGAAAGAGGGATATCTGTAATACCTTGACCAAAAACATGCTAACACTGTTCAAGGTTCAATACACGCCCTAAATGATTCTCAAACTGACCCACAAGACAGTCCTAGGGAATGTAAGCAACTTCCACAAAAATACTCATGAATCCAGTATAAAAACTGAGTCTTGTTCATTTGGACAAGAATTCAAATAACAGATTTTAAAAGATATGCAGATGGTTCATGTTAGATAAAAGCCTCCAACTACTCCAAGAAATCAATTTTCAGCACAACAAGCCCTGCTATTTGAATACAAACTGTTCCAAGTGTACTGGAAGAGCATTTTTCCAAGTGTGGTGTACACATCATGATCTAGTTAAATTCACAGCATCATTATCTGAAGTTTTAAGAGCCACAACCAGTAACTTCCTACCATCTGCTATTAAAAATAAACACCACCAACAACAAAACCCACGAACACATGCTAAGTCAAGAGAAAGTCCTATGCCCAGCTGCAGGAGCACTGCAAATTTACATGACATTTATTATCTTTCTTATAACTCAAATGTTACATCCATTATGTCGACTGACAAAGTGAACAGAAAAACACTCAACTTTTATTTCAACTCAACCATGATTGGCAAGACCCAATTAGTAATCTCAAAAAAAGGCTGGTAATCTTTACAGGAAATGCATGACAGGAAGCACAGAGACTGCCACTGCTTAGCACCAGCCTTGTCACCTGCAGCATGGAGAACTGGGTGTCAGGCAGAGCTGTGATGTTTGACAAGCTGCTGCAAGGAACAAAACCAACACAGACAAAAAAAGAAAAAGAACATGTGGCCCAGAGGGATGTTGCTAACCAAAAGGGATTGAAAACTGCACTGTACCCTGCACTGCATCCATGGAGACTACCACAGATCTATTACTGCTTGTTTTATTTATTACTCTGCTCGATAGCTCTCAAAGGACTCTATACAGGATGTCTCCAGGGAGCTTTTATCAGGTGGGGTTTCTTCCCTTACAAAGAAAGATTATAGACCTGGTACTTTTCCTCAGCCCTCAGAAGTTTTGTTATGAAGCTAAGTGTTTTAAACCACAACAGCCCAAACCAAATCTCATTGAAGAGATTTAATTCTGCACCTCTCAAACCCACACGAACTGACAAATAAGAGGCTGTTTATTTCCCTAAGAAATGCTGCATTTTCAGAATGTACTTATCCGATTATATTTATTGCCTCACAACCAGCCAGTTACAAATTGAACCACAGCCATCTCCAAAAGTGATATCCCTTTGAGGTAAGATTATTTTCCTAAGGAGAGGTCTCCTAACAGCTGCAGCTCCAGAATGCACTTCAAAAGCTCCCTTCTCTCTTTCAGGGTCACCTTTGTCAAGTCTGAGGGAGCCTGACCACTGTTTATACTTCTGCAGGTAATTAGTCTGGCTCCTTCCCCATGTCATTTATCAAGTTGTCAATTGTATCAATTACAGCACAAACACTCAAGAATATGGCTGGGTTTTCATCTTTAGCTAAAGGAGCAGCTTTCACATCAGAGATTTGAAGCCAGTAAGTACCAGCAATCTGTTCTGCCCTATGACATAGAAAACCAGCAAAAATTTAGACTTTACTGCACAATATTTCAAGTTCCCTGCATATGCACGCTTGGAACTGCAGCATAATCCTGAAAGTGCCACAAGCCCATTGTACACTCACAGCTTTACAGATTTTACTTTCAGCATTTTCCAATTTGTAGAGCTGAAAACAGAAGAGATAATAAGGATGGCACGATGCTGACAGATTGTCACATACCTTGATTAATCTACACTTGTGACAATGACACAGCTGGCCCAGAAGCAGTCACAAACAGGAGGCACACTGCTGCTGCAGCCCACGAACTAGCACAGCATTATAAACACTGAAGGGAGGTACAGGGTAGGCATGGGAGCCAGCACACTGCACTGGACTGGGACTTCATCTTCCAGTAGAAAGTTTCAGAAAATGTATTTTTAAATAATCAGAACTAAACCACAGTCAGAGCTTTCAAAGAATGCATATTTGTTTCGGGATATTGACTATTTCTCCAGAACTAACAGAATTTAACAGCCTTCCAGCAGTGCTTGACAGATGAATTCCAGGTCCACACTCCTCAGCTTCCTCTCACTGCAGAAACGCCTAGATCTGGTTTTCCATTTTGCTTTAATGTAGCTACATGATTGTGCATCAGAGCCACCATCTCTGCAGTCAGGACTCCTAGTGAGCAATATGCAAACAGCTTTTTAAAAAGGAAAAAAAAAAAAAAGACTACAGGATGCCACAGTTATGTGATAAAAGACCTTTTTTGGTTGTCAGACTTGAATGTGCAACTTCTGAAACATTCTCAGCTCTGCCTGCCCAGAAAGAATAAGAGAATTTTAAGCATTATACATTGACTTCAGCAAGCTGATATTTATCATGGTAAGTCTGCAGTGGAGTCTGTACTCCAGAGTACAGGAACTGCATTCCATTGTTGTCTGCTGACCTAAAAATCACCATTAAATACAGTTTAAAGACTACGAGATAAAGATAGGCATCATTAAATCTGAGGTGTCACTGAAACTGAAGCTATACATCACATCCAAGCTACTTCCTGCACTCTGAGTTTCAAGTTAACATTGTTAGACTCAGAGAAATTCTGACAGATGGAAATATTATTTAGTACCTCACTGTTTCCTGCTACAAAGTGTCAGTTGCATTATCATTTTCACCAGAGTGCACTACAGAATCTCATGGTTCACATCCAGTTCTGGCACTGTGCTTGTTCCCAGCTGGTTTTTCATTGCTGTTTCCTATGTAAGAAAAATCCATTTGCAAGCTGGAGTGTTTGTACACCACACTTGGTTTGTAGTTGGACATCTGCTGGAGAACTGCACACGTGTAACCTACACCAATTTATTACTCAGATGATTTATAACTGAAGGGAACCAAATTCACTCAGCTTGCCCTCAAAACAGTAATGAGTACAACAAACTTCATGGAGCACTTTCACCTGTCCAACTAATTTCAGCCCCTGGAGACTCGGTGCTGCTCCACAGTTCCTTTTTAATCCCCCAGCAGCTCACGTGTTGAGCAGAATAAGCTGACACCCCCTGCAGCCAAGTGAGAACAGCAGTGTATCATCACAAGGTGCCCTGTGCACTGTCAGGGCACAGGGACAGGGGGACACAGCTCACCCACACACACGGGGCTGCCCTGCAGTGCACACCATGCACCAGGAACGTGATTCCAACCACTGCAAACACCCTCATGGCAACAGTTCATAAATCCTGCTTCCCTTAACAGAGCACACTGCCCAAACGACAGCTAAGTCTTCAGGTGCCTGGCAAAGAGTTCAAAGGAGCACAATTTACCTCTACCTCAGCAAGCACGCTCCTATTTGAAAAGTTTCTAGTTTGAATAACCCAGAGCACAAATTCTAGACAGAAGATTTTTCAGTCCAGCAAGTGCCTGCACCAATCTGAACCGTTCTGTAAACCTGCAGTTAAATTACAATCTTGATTTAAAACCACTCACAAAGGGACCCAGAGGGATGACACAACAGCACTAAGATTTGGCTTTTGCAGCCAACTACATGACTTGCTATTTCTGACATTACTTTGCAAACTTAAAGCATCAGGGGAAGGCATCACATTTTAGCCACAACGTCACCTGAACTGTGCAGAGGTGACAAACTCACTGCTCAAACATAATTTACAAAGACCACTTTTGTCAACGTCCACCTACTTAAAAACCCTTTAATTAGTAACCCTAACTACTATTTTAGTCAATTTATGAGATGTGCTAATGACAACAGTAGGAGGCACACTTGACTCAGAATAACTGGAGCTAAGATGAATACATACTAGGGGAATAAAAGTACTTGAAGGCCAACACAACACTAATAATCTCCTTGCAGCAGCTGAAGCTGAGCCCTGGCACGAAGCAGTAGCTGCTGAGCTCTTCACAGCTCCACTACATTCACAGCAGGGCAGGTATTTCACATTTAAACACCTGCACACAGTATTTTAAAATCTGTTCATTTACGACTTGCTTCATGTGGACAGGTCACAAAATAAACCAGGACAGTCCACCAGTCACACTGTGTTGGGTTTTTGTTACATTCAACAAAATTGGCTCATCCTCCACAGAGCCAGAAAAAACAGAGAGTGTTGGCCAGGACCTTGGCTTGCTGGAGATACCAAGAACACCAGCAGGTCACCCAGTGAATTTCAGCTCTTCCCCCTTCTACCTCCTCCACAGATCAATTTATCAAGCAGAAGGGGCAATTCAATTACAAGGCAATTCAGAGCCTTGAGGACACGAGCAATATCCTCCACAGTTTCACTCACCTGGGAACACAAGCTGCATTTCATAACAGCACCTGAACTTCCTCTGAAAGGAAGCATAGTCATAATCTCAGGTTTTGATCTTCATAGCTACACAGCGCATACAAAAAAATTAGGCATAGTTGCATTATTCAGAATGAAAAAGTCATTCTGCCAGACACCAGCACAAAATCTTCAGTAGCACTGTTTAGAAGACTCTGGGGAGGTGGGAGACCTCAGATGCCTACACTTGCTAGCAGGAACATAGAGAAAAACTATTATTGCTGAGGAACATTATTTCAAGATAATTCAAGTAACCATCAGTTAGTTATGCTTAGTGTAACACAGCATGGAAAAAATCATTCACATTTCCCTAATAAAATAATTATGCTTTGAGGGTTCACCAATCCTCAAACCATGGCATCCTGGAAAACCAGTAACATCTAAGTTTCAGTCCATCTTTGTGAATGCAGATTTCATTTTGATACAAATCATGTGTAACAAACATCAACCTGTCAACAACTACATTTTCCTGTAAAGAGGCTATAACCACCATCCCAATCAATACCGAGTTCCTCCTCTTCTTTCTAGTCACAAACAATAAAACACGACTTAATCTTAAAATATTCTACTAGTTGTGGAGTCCAGCTCCTTCAGCAAATCCTTTTAACAGCTATAAAATGTACATTCCTATTTTAAACTTGTCACTTTGTAGTGTCTCCTGAGAGGAAAAATACAGCCTTTGGAATCAGGCTGAACTGAACCCACCAGGCACTCCTGCAATGCAGTTCCCCTCTGAGCAACACAGCCAGTATTTCCCCCTTGCAAATATTTCCATTCATGCTTTTTGCAACTTGTCAATTTTGATACTACTCATTAAATCCACCAATCAATTGAAAGCCCAGCAACATGCCCTCTAAAAATGAGCTTCTCCATTAAACTCCTGCAAAGGTGATGCTTCTCCAGTTTGTCCACATGGTACTGATGATGATGATGAAGACACCTCAACAGGCAACATTGGTGAAAAGCAACTGATGCCAAGCTGATGTTAGTTTCTGATCAGTAAGTGTGAAGATTAAAACACCCTTCAGAGATTAAAGTCACAGAACTCAAAAATTGAAAAGACTAAAATTTCAAATGAAAGTCATGTAATTTTGATGGGTTACTAATCTCCTCGCAGTTCAAACTGCACAAGTAAAGCTTCAGCAGAGCCCAACACTTGATCATTTCACTTTTCATTTAAAATCAGTGCTGAAACAGGACCACCACAGCAAGTATGTAGCTAGCTTGGAGGAGCAGAGCACGCTGAAGGGTCACAAAGAAAACTGGAAGCTTTCTTCCACAGTTAGTAAGCACAGATATGGCTTTATTCAATGGCATTATTGAATTATCAATATGTCATTATTCAATGGCAATAACATAATGAACCAAGATACTGGCAGAATGCTTGAGCAACCATCCAAAAGCAAATATGAATACAAATTAAGAAATCTTTTAATAAATTCCCTCAGCTTGACTGGAATAGATATACAAGTGCTTTTGAGAAAGTTCTGGTGCAGTTACTGCAATCAATCACTTGTGAGCCACCGACTGCTTAAAACCCCTACAAAGAGTTTTGGGATTTTCACCCCAACACTCTTTTGCCTGTCCTAAATTGGATGGGAACACAACCAATAATAAAAATGTACTACACGAGCCCTTCTATGAACTGCACCAAAACCCAACACTAAAAAACCAACACTAAACCTTTTAACTTAACTCTGAAGCTTTGAAAACAAACCAGCACACAGGTATTTGTTCCTGGTACTCCAAGCTCTTCCCACTTCTTTTCAGGTTGTTGCACAGCAACCTGTGTCTGTTACACAAGCTCTGACTCGCAGAGACTGAGGGTGTTCTTGCCATCCCAGACTGGGCTCCTACAGAACTGACTCCACTCGGCCCAGAAACTCGATAAAAGAGCAGCATGTTAGTCCAGTTTAATCCACCAGTCATCTCCAAAGGATAAACTTCAGGGCGTTTTCTAAAGCTTCACAGGGAAAGTAATTTCTTTCTTTCCTTGTCCCTGTTAACAAGTACGAACCCTGGAAGTAGGAATGAAAATACAGCTTTGCAAAACCAAACGGTGTGATCCACTGCATGACTTGTGTATATTCTAGAGTTATCCATCCCACAGGAATCCACTGCCACTACCTATGAAATGTCTGTGAAATTAATGTTTTCACATTTTTTCTTAGGAAAAACACCTAAACAAATCCTGAAACATGAAGGGTAGCTCAAGTCGACATTCACTTACACACCTTCCCTCAGCCTCCCTGAAGCTGCACACAATTGATTTTACAATCCTCCAAGCTACCTTTTGGAGGCATAAAATGCAAGACACTCTACGAAACAGAACTGCAGCACGTTTTGTGATGATAAAGCTAAAAGACTCTTCAGAGAGCACAGTATTTAAAATAATTAAAAGGCAAACTGACACTACGGAAAGGATGCACCTTTCTTCCAAAGGACTGCCTCAGGTAAGGTCTGCAGTTCCTTCCGAATTAAGCAGATGGGTTTTACCCCCTCCAAGCACAATGACTAGCACCTGGGAGAGTGACCGTGCCGCGATAATTCACATTTTTCATTTATTCATTTTACCTGTAGCTCGCACCAGGCAACTTCCACAGTGGTGTCAGTATCCAGTCCTTTATACACAGTTTTGAAAGAGCCTCTTCCAATCTCGATGTCGAACTTCAGGAAGCGGCCGTCCGGGGAGATGCCCACCGCCTTGGTCTCGAGCTCTTCGATGTCCTCCTGCTGCGTTCTCCGCTCCTCGAACTCCCGGCTGGCAGCTGACAGGCTGCCGGCGGCACTGCTGGGGGGCAGCGCAGCCGCCTCATCCCCCTCCTCCTCCTCCTTGGGCAGCAGCGGGGCGGCATCCTTGGCGGCCGGGGGCTCCCCGGCGGC
>JANPWX010000412.1:388561-510513 GCA_024734555.1 Trochalopteron elliotii
CAGGAGTGGACAGCCAGCAGGAGTGGACAGCCAGCAGGAGTGGACAGCCAGCAGGCAGGAGTGAAGATCAGCAAGGAGGAGTGAAGGACAGCAGGCAGGAGTGGACAGCAAGCCTTGCTCCATTCCATTCCATGCTGCTGTAACTCCATCACCGTGTACCTAAAGCACTGCAGCCATAAACCAGCACGTGTGCTGTGGGCCCAGAGCTGGTGGGTGAATTCCCCTGGCATCACCAGCTGTGGGTTTGGCAGGCAGTGCCAGGTGTGTGCCCAGCCACGTCCCCACATCTCCCACACGGGGTGGGTGGGCTGCACTGGGAACCCCCACCCTGCAGACACACATGTGGCGCAGAGACCCTGCTTGGAGCCCCTTCTCACCCAAGTGCCTTTCACCCATTCCTCTTAAATATATTTTCCCTCAGTTAATTAAGCAAAAGCTTTGCAAAAGAGACTGCAGCATAGCCACAGGGGGCCCGAGGCGGTCTTCCAGTAAAAAACTGAGGTAATTATGTAAAAAGGCACCTCCCCGGGGCCTGACCCAGCACATTCCCCAGCACTCTGGAAATCCAGGGACGCTGGTCCTCACTGAGGTCCCTCACACCCGGCTCCCCTCACTGGCTCCTCTTCTGGGCAGAGGTAGGCAGAGCAATCATCCTGGCAGGAAAAAAGAGCTGAGCAGCTGACCTGGAGGTGGGAATGATGGATTTTTGTCTTCTTTGGCTCTGAAAAAAGAAGTGGTATGATATTGGCAATTATATTTTATGTGGGTGTTGATTTAATTTTGTCATTCTAAAAAAAGATGAATGTAATAAAGAGTGTGGGCTTGCTTTCTCTTCAGTTTTATTTCTTTTAATCTGTAAAACTCTGTTTAGGCTAAATGGAAAATTTCAGTATTGCAGCAAGATTTAATAAGCCTGAAGTAAATTCTATATGTATTCTATGTTTAGAAACAATTAATTAAAATAGTTTCGGTGCCAGAGCTCCTCAACCAATTAAAAATACTTCTTTTGCCTTTTGCTGTAAGAAAAATCTACAGAAGGAAAGAGCCTGACAACACTTGAGAAATTACAGGCAGAGAGACTTAAACGATCTTTTGATTGAATCCAAAGGGCTTACACTTGACATCACAAAAATATCCTTCTGTCAAGCCTTTTATAGCTACAATCATCTTGGCTGGAACAATAATAGTTTAAAAAATTACTTTGAATGAAGTATGATTTTGGAAGTTGACTGAATCAAATTTTTTTTTCAGTTTTGCTTTCTCTGGTGAAATTTCACCCACTGTTGGCATCCATGACCTGTCCATGTGACAAAGTCTTAATGGGAAGCAGCTATTCTCTATTTGCTCTTATGCAATACATTATGCAATACAGGAGGCTATGCCATAATTTTGATGCATGTGATTTTATTCCATAACCTAAGTGCTCTTCAAAGCAAACTCATCTCAGTTTTATTGCCCATTACCAGATTGCAGCTACAGTGCCATATTACAACAGTGACAATACATGTCTTTCTACAAGTTTCTTCTTTTTCCTTGGCATTTCTTAAATCTAGGCCTCTGCCACAGTGTTCACTCTTGTTTCTTAAAGCTGAAAGTAAGTGAAATAAAATATTTCAAGACCTCATGCTTGAGAAATGAAGAGTTTAACTTGCCAGACATTCTCTTTTGCTTTGTTTTTAACCCTAGCAAGCCAAAGTTAATTGGAAACTTAATCTAAGAGCTTTCATTTCTTTTTTTAAAGTGAGGTTCTGTACTTGCAAGTAGCCCTGGATGTTGGGTTGGTTATGAAATCACTGTAATCATCTCTAGGAGCTATAGGCACTTTAAGGCTTCAGGCTCTCTAGTAGGTGGCATTGGATGGTGAGTCCTGCCCAAACTCTGAACCTGGGTGCTCTCTCCCCAAGAAGGAACCATGGGAATTGGAAAGAGAAAGAACTGCAAGTCTTACAGGGCTTCAAACCAAACATCCCTCCTTGTGCTGCCCTGGCTTACAGAGTCTGCAGGTTCTGCAGGAGCACAGGTCCACACTGCAGCCAAAACACCTGAGCAAAGTCTGAGCTGAAACACCTGAGCACTAGTAGCTGAGCACTAGTGAAAGAGGCAACCAGACTGCATAAGAAAAGCTAAATCCAGGAATGATGAATTATGTGGCATTTATTGCTTGAGAAAATGTCAATAACCCTGCACCATCAAACTGGAGCAGAGCATGTGCCTCTTCATCAGACTGAAACACACGTTTCCCTTTCACCCACCCATCCACCCCCACTGTAGCTGCTAGAATAGAAAGCACAACCCTTTTTCTTTCCTTTTTTTCACTATTCCCTTGAGCTCCATTAACAAATGGATTCCAAGTGTGTGAAAATAAACCAGTGAGAGAGCCAGCAGGGGGATGTATCACTGGTTTCTTACCTGGGCTTTTGAAGGAACAAAACACAACTTTCCACTATATTAGTAACCTCTTTTGGTCTAGAGTTCATTGTAGGCTGGCTGGCTGTTTGTAGCTAATTTCCCTGAGTGTAGTTAATCAATCAATGTATTTATTATTAGCATATTTATCTATGTACATTCTCCAGACATAATCCATTCAGATAAATTTAAACAACAAGAACATGATAGAAGACTATTTAAACTAACTCAAACACTGAATTTTATCAGAGATGAGATTCAGTTATTGTTCATGCTCATCTGTATTTCGAATTGTACCAAGCCATTTTGGCTGTGGCCAAATTCAACATTGGTCCTACTGGGAGCAGAGGAAAAACATGGCTCATTCTTTCTTCGTCATCTTCATGGCTATTCTTGAGATGTTTCCTTATATAACGAGTTTATGGAGCAGTCAAACAGTGAGTAAGTGTTGTGGAAGCAGAGATATTTGCTGAAATCAGCATCATGTTCTTCCTTTTTTGTGTCTTTAGTCAATTGCTCAGGATGCCTCATTTATCTTTTCTCTCTGAGGCTTTAGGGAATTCTGTGCTTCACAGCAGTGTCATAACACTTCTAAAGCAAGCACAGAGGCAGGGGCACTGCTTTAATGAAGAGGAGCTGTTTGATGCAGGTGGGTGGAGGGAAGTGTGAAGAAGATGGTGATGCTGGGTTTGCAACTGACTGATGCTGTGCAGCACTCAACCTGCCCTGCTTTCTGCTCACCACTCACAACCTGATGAAAATCAATCACTCTCACAGCAGGTCCAGTCCTGCTCCTCTCTACATCAAAGCACAAAAATAAAATACTACTCACTTCAGTCAAAGCAGGAGCAGGCTCATATGCAGCATAATGAACTTCCTCATGTCCTTCAAAAGCACAGTCTGGTCCAAATGCAAAACATTCTTCTGCTCTGGTGCCCTTTCTGCCAGATCCAGTATTGGAAGGTGCTTCCACTTCTGAAATGTGTTGGACATTCCCAAAGGATGAAGAGTGTTCTCCATGGCCATTGACAGTGGGGAGAGAGAGCACTCACCCTCACAGAGGGGCTCAACACCTTGCAGAACACAGCCCCTGACAAGGCAGGATTCCTGAAGGAAAAAAGGCACACGTGATCATTTGGCTGACAGGAGCAATAAAAACCTGGAGTGACCTCCTCAGACCACTTCTCTCCTTGCCAAACAGTCAGTGTGAGGAGTGACTGGCAAGCTGGGCACGTCTCAGAGCTGTCCACTCCCAGCCCTGGGCAGCTGGCTCCTCTTGCAGCCTGCCAGGGCCAGGAGCAGAGGCACAAAGCTGGAACCCAACACATGCTGGCAGCCCACAGCTGAGGCATGGCCTGCTGGAGTGCTTTGTCAGGACTGAAGGCTTTACTGACAGCATAAGCACACTGCTATTAAAGCTGACAAAGGTCTGTACCTGAATGAGCCCTGCTCCACACGTGCAGAGTTTTCCCACTCATGGAGTTTCAGTGGCGTAATTATAACCCGATGAAAAACTCTCCAGGGTAAACAAGCTCTTGGGGGCCACTGCCAGATGACACAGGTCACAGCAGCTCTCATGTTGCTCAGATCTGTGTCCAAGTTGCTCAGATCTGTGTCCAAGACTGGGAAGAGAATCAGGGAGTTGGAGCTGCCTTTGCAGATAGCACCAGATCTTCTGCAGGGCTTGATCTTAAGTGAAACGCTCCAAGGAATCTCCTTCATGTTTCTCACAGACCTTGGGAGGCTGATGAGTGTCCTCAGGTTCCAGGTGAGAAGGGAGAGTGATCTGAGTGTGTTTGATAACTGGAAAAGTTCTTTGTTTCCTTTTCATGCCTGTGGTACTACCTAAACACGGACAACCATGTCCAAAGAGTTACAAACTGTTAATGTCACAAACAGTTAATGACTGACTCCATCCCAAAACATCAGCCTCCCCAAACTGAGATACACAAGAACTCATCAAGTAGCCACAAATACAGTAGAATGGAAATTGATAGTTCAGCTGCCTTTAAGATATGACAAAATGTTTTCAAATTATTTCAATTACATGTGTGTATTTCAATTATGTGTGCATATATGAGACACCTCTATTTTAATGTCTTTCTCTGAGAAACAGCTGGCTCAATTTATCTCCCACTGATACCAACATGGTGGTTCTGCTGTTTCAATCCTCAAATTCTCAAATGTTTCTGTTTCATATTCTCATTTTCTGAAAACAACTTCCCCTTCTGGTCCATGAACTATTAGCTGCCCCTGATAGCTGGAAACAGAGATATTGCCTTCTGGGGACACAGGAACGTGTGTTTTACATCACAGGAAAACCAGACATGAAGTACAGTAGGGGCAGAGCCTTTCTGCTCAGACAACTCCTCCACTGCCCCAGGCAGGCAGGACAAAGGCTAAGGAAACAGGTATGTTTGGATACAGTCATGGCTGCAAAACTTGCAGCTACACCAAGATAAGGGAGGCAGATTTTCTACAGCTCTACCAGTATAAAGGAGAAATTATTAAAACTTTTGGATGAGCCAGAGTAATTCCCTGTAGTTCACTCCATCCACTTTGAGATGCTCAGCTTCCCTGGGTACCTGGAACCTGACCCATGAGCTGTTTACTCCCAGCACCTTCTCCCTGCCACTGTGCTGGAGACAGGCACACAAACTGCACTGTCAGGACCCAAATCTGCAAACACTACAGCTGGGAAACAGTACTCAGGCCTATGAACAGTCCATTGACATTCACATTGCACACAGCAGCAAGTGTCTGGAGGATCAGGCTCTTGCTGATTACTTGATTTACAGGTAAATCACTTCAGGTTCATAACAATGCTGGTCATAGAAAGGCAAATAATTCTGGTCTCTCAAAATAGTAAAAGCCCCCCAAATCAAACACCAGTACCTAAAATTAGATCCACAAACAAGTGATAGAGATTACACAACATTCATTACAAGGTTTGCCAGGATTTTCCAGCAGAAAAAACCCAGAAGGAAATATAGATTCACTCATTAGGACTTCTGATATCACAGTGAGCAAATGACTTTTTAAAAACATCTTGCATTACAGGGAATATTCAATCTCAGGGGAAACAAACAGTCTCTGAGCAGCTTACACTTTTGGCAGCAGCCCAAGACAGCATGAGGCACAAATCACACAAATGCCTGAGTTTGTGTAAATTCTGTGCTCAACATCTGCACGAGCTTTCTTCCTAACTGTAAAAAAAAATTGTAGTGCATGTTTCTTTGTCCAAAATTCAAACATCAATGATGTTATTTGACACATCAGAAAAATTATGATTGTTCCTTGGATCTGAATCTTTTGTATCCCCTCCCTCTACCAGGTATGTAACATCCCATGTGACTGATCATGTATTGACAGTCAATTAAAATCAACAAAAAACAACAAAAAGGCCAATCACTATGCTGTGATCTACCTCCTTTAAGGGACTAATTTCTGTTAATTTAACTACATTCATTTAAAAGGCCTAATTTCTGTTACAATGTAGGTGTTATTGCCATGCATGAGGTAGCGAGGACTAGAAATGTGATTATTTGGACATTACAACAGTCTATAAATATTTAAAGCATTAAACCCCAGAGAAGGTTAATGTAACACAGGAAAGTAACATTAGAACCACTTGGGTGAATTGTTGAATGGAAAAATAAACAAGTCTGAATATATTTGAATGTGGAATAATGTCCCAATAAGACAAAGCTGATACTGTATTACTTGACATTGTTTCAGTGACAATCCCTGAAGAGCATTCAAAATCTACTGTGTTAAAACATGCAAAATGAGAGATGCACTAGAACATGAAACTGATTACTTATGCAAACTGTTATAAACAGAACTCATCACCCTGATTTTAAGAGTAATGACTTCATCATTGTCAGTAAAATGCATCATTGGAACCACTTGGTTGAGAAAAAATACCCACCCTGAATATAGTTATTTTCTTGGTCATCCACCCCTCCTGTCTCAAAGCCAAGATATCCACCCTCTCCAGTGCCTGTAAAACTGGTAGCACCTGTACACCATGCCAGGATATTAAGCTGTTCATATCATTTTATCAATGCTGTTGAGATCTCTGTGCAGGGGAGAATAGTAACCACCACCGTGGTGTGGTTTCTGACCTGCTTGTTAGCAGCTCAGCTAACTCAGCTGGCTGGTTCAGAGTTTTTAAAAATGCAAGCTGACAACAACATGCTCTAAATGTTGGACTAAGCAGTTTTAGAGTGCATGTTTAGCTTACTGTCTTGATTCCTTTTTCTTTCAAGTTTGCTTGGTAAGAAATAAATATTCTTGCCTTTAAAAGAGCTGATCATAGACAGACAGACAGCATTTATCTGTGTTTATTTACCTGTAGTACACCATATAGGCTCTACTTGGGCAGGGAGCACTCTTAGTCTGGACACATGATATTAGGAATGCTAGAATCCTAACACAATCCTAATTACTTTTTGTTTGAATACCATTAATCCCTCCCAAAGTAAGCCAAAAATTGTATATGGGCACTTTCCTTGTCAAATCTTCTGTTACCATTCAAAGATTTACTCAGGGGGTTGTGAGAATCTTTTGAGAACCTTGAGACTTGCCCAGGATCACCAAATGCTTCCCTCCAAAGGGAGTTCTGTACGTACAGGATTTGGAGAGGACAAGCACAAAGCCCTTCAGAGAGAGGTACAATTGAGTAGAAAGGTCTGATATGTCTGCCCAAGAGCAAAGCAGGAGAAAGGCAGCTCTCAGATTTCTGGGGTGTTGTGAATTCAGGAGGAAAATGAACTACTGAGGCAGCAGGTAGGGAAAAAAAAAAAGGAAAAAAAAAAGGGTTAGAAGTCCATTCATAAGGGTTTTGGCTTTTTATAGTACAGACATCACCAGTGACACACACACTACATCAGACCTGTGAGAAGGACAGGCAGTTGCTGTAGGCAGACCACAGCACATTTTGGTGGCGTCATAAGAGAGAAACAAGAACTTAGCTGAACACAAATAACTCACATTTCCTTCAGACAGTTTTCAGCTTCCAGTCTCAAAACTACGCCTTTCTGCTCTTCACACCTAGCTGTGTGAAGCTGTCCCACTAACCCATTCAACCCTGTCCCTTCTCTGTGGTCCTCAAGGAGTTCACTCCTCATTCAGGTTATTGAGACACACACAGTACTTCTCTCTTAGCCATCTATGGATTGTTTTCCTACCTGAATCCCAGATTGCACAATAGGGATGGTTGCTGCTTACCTAATGTTTGTTATAAAACCTGTGACAGCATTTTTTCCTTGCTGCTCTACAAGAGGAAATAGCATTTTATTTGAAACGCTGTGCTGAGTGTCAACATGAGAGGTGTTTTAAAAGAGCTGAGAAGTATGCTGTCAGGAAAATGTTTCCAGGCCTACCTTCCCTCCCACATCCAACTGTGTTGAAATAACCCAGTGCTGTCCCACTCGCACTTGGGAAGAGGATGACTAACAGCAGCTAATTACTGCTCAATCTGTTGCCCTCAGCAGCTATTGGTCTGAATCACACCCACTGGCTCCGAGGGGCACAGTTTGTGGTGCTGTGCTCTGGGGGCACCTTCATTTTTGGGGTCTTCCTCGGGAGGCACCAGCTGGGACAGGAACTGCACAGGTGAAGATCCTATCAGAGAAGCTGCTGCCACCATGCCTGACTCAGCAGATGGCCTGAGCAGCCTGGCTGGGTCAGCCCTGTCCTGCTGGGCAGCCAATGCCACACTGCACAGACAGGACAAGGTGCTCACTGACTCCTTCCTGCTCCATCCTGTGCAGCACAGACTGAACCTCACTCAGTGGTTCTGGATGTTAGTCCCTCCTTTCTTCCCAGTTTGCTGCTGCAGTAGCAGAGAGTTGGCAGAGGGCCTCCTGTATCACATTTGATCTGTTGACACTTGCAGCAGTGCTGGGCTCTAACACTGTAGGAGTTTCCTTCTGGAGAAATATGGTAGCCCTTCCTGCCTCCTCATTCCACTCCCTACGGAAAACCTCCCTTTTGTTTTCCCAAATTCTGGGCCAAATAAAATAGACCAAAATAACACTGGAGACACAGAAGGAATCTCTTGCCTCAAACTTGGCCTCAGAGCAATACATGCAACCCTTAGTTGTCTCACGAGTGAAGTCATGTGGGTGGAATCCAGGCAGGGTTTCAGCAGCAGGGACTGCAGGTTTGCCTTGGTCTCTGCAAACAGGTACCCCCTTGTTTGTGGTGGCCAGAATGAGCACTTACTCTGTTTTCACACTAGGAAAAGCCAGCATTATGGTCTTCAGCTGGCTAATTTAAAACTTTCTAGGAAAGACAGGGACAGAAGGTCTTGAACTGCTGTGGTGTGGCTGCCTGCTGGCCAACATGCTGTGACATTTCAGTGTTGCATGGAGAAGAGGCAGAAAAGGAATACTTTCCTCAGAGTTATTAGAGTTCCTGCCTCATTGCTGAAGCTTTTTATTATTTCAGGGATATTCTCCTGAGTAATCATGTAATTCTGCTGCACTGGTATGATGTATTCACCACCTGACACCTGAGCTAGAGGTTGGCTTTCCATAGCATAACCCACCTGCACAAAGGTACTGGTATTATCCTGTCTGTGCAGAGCACAGCTCTGGTACAGGGAGCCCCTCACGTGTGGGACAGCCAGCCCTGCACAGAGATTCCAGAGCCTCCTTTCTCCCTCAGGGCTCCTCAGTGTCATCCCAGGCTCCAACACTGCACTATGAAGGAATCTGGGGTTTGGCCTAGAGCTGATGATGTAGTGTGGTACTGTTCCTTACTTGGAAGTAAGATAAGCATTATTATCAAGCTTCTGTCATACTGTCTCACCTGGGACACCTCTAATGCATCACAGTTAATGCTGCAGTTCCTTTAGGACAAGGGACTTAGAGAAGGTTTTTCTAAAATGTAACTTCCCTGTTTCTGCTGATGTGTGTTTGAAAAGCACATTGCTAAGTAAAACCCATGCAATTTCTCCTACCTTGTAAAGACTTTCACCCCTGTATGCAATCAGTGCCAAGACAGTATGTCTGGTGATAATGAATAGCCACATACTGTGTGCTGTAACTTCAATTCTTTTTATGGAGCTTTAATCTCTGCCCAGTTCCATCTGCCTCCTGTTCTAACCAAGGCCATATGGCTCTCCAGAGCCACCTATGCACTGCTTAGGTGGGATGCAAGTGTCTGACGTGGCACCTGCTCTTCTGAGGAAATTTCCATGTCAGGTACAGCCTGAGAATGGGGTCACCCTCTGCCTGTGGACACCTGTGGGATACTTGGCCTTAAAGGCCAAAAGGGATCCCCACCACAGCCTGATGGTACCCCCTGTTTAACCTTTGCTGTAGAATGACATCTGTTCTCCCCTCCTGGCTGTGATAAACCCAACTGGCTGAACCACAACAGAGCTGTAGAGGTACTCAGCACCTAAACAAGGTCCTGAGGATGCCCCTCTGCAGCTTGTCTCCAGCCTGGCATGGAGAATGTCCAGTCATCTGGCACACACAGCAAGTTCATTTATGCCAAGTGAAGTGCTCAGCCTCCATTTCCTCCTCCTTTCTCTGCATTCCTCTCCTCATCCGGTTCTGGTCGACTGTTTTCAGATGCAAATTGCTTGTAAAAATGTATATATCAAGTATTTTATCTTAGAAAGAAGTTCTCCCTTATGGTCCAGCAGCTTCTCAGCAGCAGCATTAGATGTTCAGGAAAGAACTTTATGTCTCTAGCTTGACTTTCACACTTAACTATAATGTGCTCTCACCTTTATATGAAAACACTTCAGTGCTGACAATGAGACCCTTATTCATGGATATGGCAGACACAGCAATCACCTCTAGATCACAGCAATTCATCAAGTGTGCTCTGGGTTTCTGCAGAGAATTCAAGGTAACAATTGCATGAATGTTCATAGGATCACTGGTTGAGTAACAAGAAGAAAAACGTTATTTAAAAAAATCAAACAATAAAATGTGTGAGGATTGCACTTTTCCTGCTGTACAAGTCCTCCTCCTCTTACCCAGCTTCCTCTTGTATGAACTCCAGGTTTCCTCAATTAATTCCTGACAAACAGCCTTGCTCTGGCTTGTGTGTCCTGTGCTCCACATTCTTTAGATTTTTCTTATAGATGCTATGGCTGAGATTTTTTTCCCTTTTTTGCTTCTTTTTATCACATTCTCTTGCTCTTGCACCCAGCTCCTCCTGGTTAACTGGTTCTCCACCTCTGTCTGCCTTTCCATGCTGCCTTCCCACCGTGGGTGTCATCACCACCTGCCCCGTGCTCTGAGCCTCCATCCGAGGAGACCTTTGAGAACAGGTTAGACTCCCATTTACCAGAAATAGCATAAGTACAGCTCATTCTGCCTTCAGGCAGGAAACCAATTAAAGGACTTACTGAGGCCCCTTCCAGAGCTGCGTCTTTGTGATTCTATTATCCTTTGCATTAGTGGGAGAGCAGTAATGGAGCCACACTTCTTGGCACAAACCCTTCCCAGCGATTGTTATCTTGGACTCCGGGGCTGGCAGCTGGAGATCCCCTCTTGGCTGCCTGCAGGGGAGCACAGGCTACAGCCAGTGCCAGGGCTCAGCCTTGCCATTCTGGCTTCAGAAATGGCTTCAGTACCTGAGCCTCTTATTGCCATCAGGTTAGCAAATCACCTTCGTTTTCAGTTATTCTGTATTTTACACATACCATGGCCATAGATACTTCTTACTAAAATAGGGGTCGTTCCTTATTCTCATTATATTTGTATTTGTCGTTGTAGATAATTCTGCAGGTAACACAGGCAGCACACGGTGCTCCACAGTACATCCTGAAACCATTTGGAGTATAACTGCTCTTTCCATCAGTGATGAATTCGCTGTCAGCTATGCAGGTAGGACATCCCAGCTGAGAAATTCAGCTCTTTCAAAATTATTAATTTTCTCTTGTATTAAATTCCTTGCTAAATAGCTTTATAAAGAGTAAAAAAAAAAAAAATTGCTTTACGGCATGTAAAAACATTGTAGAATGAATGCCCCATTATATCCATCCAGCTGCAAATTGCTGTTATCTGTTCAGAACAATTAGCCTATTATCCTTCCTCTTAAAACCTGATACCAGCCCATCTTCTTGGAGCTCCAAGTATAAAGCCATCCATTAACTTCCTTATACTTTGGATCAGGCCGCAAAAACAGCTCAGTGTTCCAGCATCCTTCTCCGTGGGGTTGCTCATTATCAGCTATCAGCTTTTGTGCTCACAGTTCCACGCCGAGCACAAAGAAGAAGCCAAAGGCTTCGCCTGCGGTTTGCTATTATTTTAAGCGCTCTGCACTGAACTTACATCAATATTGTTACTGGTGTACTTAAAATAATAGTCGAAAGAATAGATGACTGGAAAAAGGTGAGGTGGTTTGGGGAGGAGGAGGAAATACCGATGCTGCTGGAAAAACAAGTTTTTTTTAAAAAACAGTGTTTCAGTGAGGCAGATTTTACAACAAGCACCACTGACTTCTGTGTAGTTGCTCCTAAATTGTACTGAAGATCTGAGAAAAGAGTAGAAATTTTATAGAGGTATGAACAGTTAAAATACACAAAGCACTTCAAACAAAATGGATCTTTGAAACAATCAGAACCCTGGTACAGACAGTCCAAAGCTCAAAGGCTTTCAGTAACCCTCTGAAGTAAATCCATGCAGCTCACTAGGCAGAGAACTCACAAAAAGCATTTTCAAAATCAAAGGCCTGACTACTATATAGTTTCCTTGGAAAATTAGGCTGTCCTCGTGCTGTTTGCCAGATTTTAGTCACCTATAAATTACAACATGATGTGTACTTGTGGGTCATAGCAATTAATTTAATTTCTTTCTGCCTATTCTTTGAAAGTACTCCTGGCTACCTGTTAGTCTGAGAGGGAATTTGTGAGTGTGAAACATTTGGTTTTTTTGGTTCTGCTCTATATTGTTCACTTACATTTCTGTGGTTCAGTTTTCTGGTTGTTTTTGTTATCCTTTGGTTCTCTGTTTTGCTAGAACACAGGAGCACCTCAGACAGATACAGGAAGGCGTGGACCAAAAAAACCCCTGAAAATAAAGTCTCGTGATGTGAGTGGAATTTCTCTTTTTGTCCTCATTCCTCCCAGAGCAAAGCTAATTGTGCAGCACAGAGCAGGCTGCTCATACCCACAGAGATGCTCGCCGTGCCGGTGGCACCGTTCCTGTGCGGGCACCGGCTCCCCGGGGCGGCCGAAGGGGGCAGCCTGAGGCGGGGCCGGCGGGAGGGAGGACACGCTGTCCTCTGTCCCTGCCTGCTGCTGGCGGCGGGGCTGGGCTGGCCCTCGCACGAGCCGCCACAGCAGCTGCTCCAGCCCCGGAACGACAAGGGCACAGGTGTTGGGAACCTGCCCAAGGGCACGGGGCCCAGATGAGAGATGCGGATCGGGGAGAGGAGATGCGGGGATTCCGCGGGGGCTGGACAGAGACAGCCCAGCACAAAGCAGCCCGTTCCCCGGGGACCCAACAGCCTCTGTCTGTCTGGGAACAAGCACCACAGGGATTTTTCCTGTTCGGTGGGTTGAATTGTTCCTTGCCTTTGGTTCATTATGGGGAAAAATCTTAAATTGAGGTGCTCTCAGGCGAGTGCCCGTGGTGCTCATTATCATAAGCTGGCAGGAGGCAAGACTGTCCTGTGATGGTAAAGAACAGGAACTTTCCTCTATCAGCATCTTTCCATCCAAGCTGCTGGTGAAGCTGTTCTGCTTTCTTCCCCCCATTTTCACCTTCCTGGCTGAGGGATGCACACTGCCAGCAGCCCCGGGTGCTGAGGGAAAACATCTGCTGGTGATGTTCCAAAGCAGGGAACAGGCAGAGAAGGCTCAGAGCCTCTGTCTGCAGGTGACCTGGATAAAATACCAGTTTCCAAGGATGCTGTTTTCATTCAGATGGCAGGTGCTGTCTGACAGGAAAAATTCCTTTCTATACCAGTTTTAGAAGAAGAAGAAGAACTACTCTTCAAACAGTAATTCTACTATAATGAGAAGAAAAAAAAAAACCCAAGTGATTCAGGATGAAGTTAGTTATTTATAAATTGTTGATTTTGGAATCCTGTTTCAGGCATCCAAAAGCCATATGGTTGCATTTTCATGCTAACCCATAAGCCCCAGTATGCTTTCAATTTGCTATGGATTATATATTGGGAAAGACTGTGATTCTCTTTGCCTTAGGTCGAGGTAAGCTTGTGACTCCTACATGATGGGCAGCCACAGATGCCTGGTATAACTGGGTATCCTGGTCAGCATTTACACAAGACTGGAGAAGTTTGTAAGAAATGCTTTTGTTATCATATTTCTTGGCTTCCATTGCATGGATTGTTTTTTTCTTGGTAAAAAATTATAACAAACCAAACCACTCTTCATATTAGTTAATGGGCACAGAAAAAAATAATTCCTGTGGGAGGAATTTTTTTTTTTCTAGCATAATGATAGATTTCACTAGGAAAAAATTCTGTTTATTCCAAAATAAACTGTTAGCATTCTAAGCCATTTCTGTGGGGTTTTATCTATCATAATCTAATCAGAACTATTTTTAGAACAGCAGTGCATAATAATATTAGGCAGCACTGATCTCTGAGACAATTTGAGACTCCCAGTTGAGCTTCTGCTAGAGATGTGTGCCATAAAAAGCCCCATCACAGATTTGCCCCTTTGTTACAGAGGCTGCCAGACAGATCAAGGACTTAAAGGGGCTGCCATTTGAAGTCTGTGCAGTCTGAAGATGTGCTGTCAGGGATCAGTGTGGAGAAGGCTTTTGTTCTGCTGCTGGAGTAAGTGTTTGTAGATGAAAGGAGAGCTGCCTGTGCCTGGGCCATCAACCTGACACTTCTCCAGACATGAAATTCACTCAGAACTAAGCATGGCATGGTGGACTGAAAAATAACATATATTTATTTTTCCTTTGCTTACTACTTTGAGGAGCATCCCAAGCACTTCATAAAGGAATACTGAACACTGATACATAATTAACCTGCTGGAGTGGAGGATTTACAGCATAAAGAGCAGACATCTGAAATTGCACAAGCAAAGTTCTGAGGCTACCTTACAGAAATTGCTTCCATTACTTTCAGTGTGTTTTGATCAAGCCCTTAGCAGCTGGAGGAGGAGAGGTGTTTGGTCATCTGCCAAAAAAATTCTGTGTCCCAGAACCACCATAGTAGTAGGATTTTTTAAACATGAACAGAGATATGATGTGGTCTCTTATTCCTTGAGCAAGACCCTCAGACCCCAGGTGAAATGCACTGGTAAGACAGTGAAAACAGGAAGGACTTCTAAGTCCACAGAGATTATTTTTTTAATGTCTTTGACACCTTTAACTTATGCAAGGGTATGTAGTAATGTAATTTCTTTTGTGACCCTGAAAAATTGAATATGAGAAGAGGAGAAAGAGTGGGTCACTGTAAATCTTCAGCTTCTGTTGTTAGATTGTCAACACACCCAGCCTCCTCACTTTACCCATCTTCCAGAGCCCCCAGTGCTCCTGCCAAGGACTGCCTTGATGCTGTATCCTTTGGGCAAAGCACCTAATGCTGTTCACCCCCTGATTATTTACTGTAGACACAGAGAGCACTTTGCTCATCATTGCAATTCAGCCACCCCTGGGATGAGACACAGTGTTTTAGGCAGAGAGCAAGAATTACACAAGGGATCTAAGCATAAAGTACTGGATATCATGTTCTCAATGAAACTAAGAGGGAGTTTTGGACACAGAGAAATAAAGATTTACAAAGAAAGTGATGCAGAATTTTAACTGACACAATCAGTTAAATCCCTGATTTTACTTCTGAGCTTAAAGCACCACCATATAAAATGTTGGCTGCTAAAGAACATGTTGGAGATTGGCTCAGGCAAATGCTGCCAACATTACTTTCTGATATTTTTTAGCAGAAAAAGGACTGACCCTGTCTGCATTTTGAGTACCTTGTAAGAGGAACTTCTGGCCAGAGGAACAGACATAATGGATGACTGTAGAGATGTAATCCCACCAGTTGGTGTCTACCACAAGGGCTCTGCTTTCTGCCAGAGGATGAGTCAATTATGGATCCCTGGCAATCAAGGCTGGTATCAAGCACAGCCCATTTCCCTCCTCTCTGCTGCCTTGGCAGCCCAAGGCTCAGCTAGGATGGACACACTCAGACACACCAATACTTTTATTGATGCACACACAGGGAAAGCTTTGGTCTTGCTCCCATGGCTAGATTTCAGTGTGATTTAGTGGGTGCAGCAAAAGGAGACTCCCTGGAAAAGATGCTGGCATCTTTTTTACCACTATTAATTCGAGGTGAATTTCTGACAGCAAGTGCCCTGCTCCAAACATACTGCAGTATAACTGAGAACAAAACATTACTCTCAAGTATGAAATTTACTGTTGCTGCCTGCATGAGGAAACAATTCCCTGTAACTTCCATAATCAGTGGGGATGCCTTGGACCTTTGAAGCAGATGACTTTGTGAGCAGCTGGCTGGAGCAGCTAAGTCTCATATTGAAGCACAAAGTGATGCAGGGGATCCCAGGCAGCCCCAGGTTCCCTGTGCTCCCAGGGCTGGGCTGTGCAGGCTGGGGAGCAGATGGGATGCTTGGTCACATCACTCCTGCAGCTAAAGCTCAGCACTTTGGTTAATGCTTTGCTGTCTAAGATTGGAGTGGCCAGCACGCTGCAGATTTGAACCTGTTCTTCCCACCACATCAAAGGAATGTGGATACTGGGCCAGATTTGGATCTCCCACCAGTTTTAACTGGCAGAAACTATGTGATAACTGATAACTGAATTGTGCGTGATAACTATATGACTTAAGATCTCCAAGCACCTAACATGAGCACTAAGCAAGTAGTGAAAGAACACTAAAGACCATAATACTATGAAACCAGTCAGTAATATAGTGATTGAAATATTACAAGAGTGATTGGAAATCCAGAATTTTTACAAAATAATACTAAGCATCAGTCATTGTACAAGCTAACACTGAGCATAATGCAACGATCCTGTTAAGTACTTAGGCCAGGAAGGATTTACAACTCCATTTCCCAATGATAATCAGAAACAGTCCTGTAGAAATAAATGCAGTTATACTGGTGTAAAAGCCCAGAATTCAGACTACAGGGCAAAAGAAGATCATGTGTTGTTTAGTGAATCACTGCAATCTACTTTTTTGCCACATTCCCTCATCTCACAAGCACATCTGGTGTTTTAGGAACATTGTATTCAACAGTGGTAAAAGGACACTAGGGCCAAGAATAACAAATGAAAAACGAAAACACTGGGGCCTAATGCTGATCTCATATGGGTGTAAATCAGAGGGATTCCAGCAAAGCCTTTGGAACTACCCCAGTGAAATACTTGTGTCTGATTCAGGATCAAAACTGTACAGACCAGTGATTTTCACTGTCAGGCCTGAAATTCTTCCATTCCACTGGGAAAATTTGCTGCAAAATGTCTTTAAAAGAGCTTCTCACAAATATCTCAGATGCTGAGGAAGTGACAAAGTACAGTAGAAAGGCTTTAGTAGCTCCTGTGTCTGCACCAAGTAATGTAAAATACCCATCAAACCAGATTAAGCACAAGTATTTGATTTGCAATTTGCAGCACAAAAAATGGAGTTTGACCACAAATAAATATATATTTTGCACGTAGTTACTGGATCAGTATGTGTTTGCTCTTAAGCCCTTGAAAGACAGAAAAAGTCTTTGCACTGACTGCAGGGTGGGTTGTCCTCAGTGATATAACCTTCAGAATAATATACATTATTGCACTTTGTATTTCTGATCCTGACCTGAGGCACTGCAATAACCACAACACTTGTAACACTTGGCAATTTAACTAAACAGGCTGTCTTTAAAATGTAAACAAATCCCAGCTGCTTGTTGACAAAATTGTTTGAAGACACCAGACTTTAAATACTCTCAGTCCCCATTTGTTGTAGGGAAATCCTAGCAGGGAGGAAAAATGTGTGCATAAGTGTCTGTACAAAAACCACTTTTGAGCCTGAAAAATTCGGTTTACCCTTGGAACCCCACAGGAAAAACCCAAAAGTACATTCAAGACACAAATCCAATAAGTGCATTGAATTTCCTAATCCCACCTTCCACCAATTATTTTGCCTGGTTGCTGTACACTTCTCAGAGCTAAATCACATCAAATTAGAACCATTGTAAAAACATGGGTCTTCCTCTTCCTGGAGACATGATGCCAAAACATTAGTAAATTTTATGTTTGTCATTGTCAGGTGCTGTTGGCTTTATTTCATCCCACTGCACTTGTATTTTTACCTCGTTAAGTAATTTCCCTCCTCTTTCAAATACTGATGGAATCTCCCCGTCTCCCTTCAGGGCTGCTGTAGAGCTGACTGTAGTCAAGGGGACTTTTTGTGGATTTAAAGGGGCTTTGTAGGAGGCACTGGCTTTACTTATTCTCCATGCTTTTCTTTTAAAACCCTTATTTGCAAATGACGTTCTCAGTGCCTTGCAGTCACTGCTCTTGGGTTGTCTGCAGCTCATCAATAGTGCGGGGACAAGGCAGCAGTTCCACAGGGAGCGATGCTGAACAAAACCTCTCCCTATTTCCTCCGTGTCCCTCTAGGTGAGGATGCCCTTTTAAACCCCGCTTTGCCAGGAGTCAGTAAGCCGCTTGCTTTGTAAACAGAGGAATAACCTACTCAGGGCTGCCCCTTGTTTGACTTTGCATTCAACGAACATCGAGCCAAGCAGCAGCGAGAATGCCTGACCTTACAGACTGAAGTTCAGTAAGAAAACTCGGAGATCTTGAGGCAAAGGGTTTCGAATTACTGACTCCAGTGTCTTTCATTGATTAGACCTTTTACAACTGATAGCGGCTTTCAAGGTTTATTTGGAAACTTTGTCAGGAGGGAGGAGATGGGGGCAGGGAGGGAGTAAGCAGGGCTGAGGGTTTCTTTTATATTTCATGTGTGGCATCAGGATGGGAATAAACAAAGGTGGCAGAAGGGAATGCCATTAACGCACCATTCCCAGATTTACCCCTCGGCTTACTGCTGGGTCACGTCTCTGCCTGTGGGTGGAGAGATGGGGGTGAGCACTGGAAGGAGGGATGGTGCAAGAGAAGGAATCTGGGAGTTGTTCACTGTAGAGGATTTATTCCCTCCCTCCTTTCAAAATGCTTTCAACCCCAGCTGAAGCACATCAGAGCGATCTGAATATTAGGAATTAGTCTGTGTGAACACCCCAGTTCTGTTCCAGCTTCAATTCTAGGTGCTGGGTTAAATGTCACACAGGTGAAATGCCACACAGGGAGCAGGCAACATTTGTTCACAGCATGCAGAATGTGCTCTGGGAAGATCTGCTACCAGGGGCAGGGAAGACTTTGTTCAAACAAAAAGGGGGAAGAGAGGAAGTGTCTTATTTTGCCCAGATTCAGAGACTTTCAGAAGAAAAGTGAAAGGAGCTTGTAAGAGGGACTGTTAATTAGATGAGTTTTCCAAGATTTTCCCTGGGAAATGGCTTTCAAAGCCGCCAGGCACAGCAAGGCTGGGAAACACTGCTGAGGCCAAACTCAGATATGGACCAAGGCCATAAGCACTGAGGTCAGTAGAAATACCCACAAGGAAGTTTAGGTGTCAGCAAGTTTGAGGTTTAGAAATAAAATGGAAAATGTTTTGGTAATCAGTTGAGAACTCAGAAGAAAATGTGCAGTATGGCTCACTAAAAGATCATGCAATGTTAACAGCAATGATGAAACAGGGGGCTGTGTGGAGGGGGACACACGTGTGTGCTTCCTGACCCACTGGTGTTGAAAAAGTTTGAAGTGTCAGCCTGTCTCAAGCTAAGGAGACAAAAAGAGAGCATGAAGCAACCTGTAATTTCTGTAGGCTGTGGCTGAGCTGCTGAAGAGAGGGGGTGTGTGCTGGAATGCACATAACCCTTTTCTAACCTCTCACACCTTCCCGTGTTGAAGATAAGGGTTGACATGGGAGTTATTTGTCCACTCAAGCTCTCCAAGAGCTCAAGAAACTGCCAGTCAGGCTGTAGTCAAACCGAACTCCCTGTTTCTGGAGTGATATCTTCTGCCAGGGTTAATTAATATTCTTAACCTACATTTCAAGTGCAAATTTTTGACTAAGGGAGGAAGAATCTAATAGTCTAGCAACCAGGAAAGAACACTGATGCTTAAGAAACTGTTCTCCAAATGGGACAAATCCTTCTTTTGTCAGACAAAGCAAGGCTGGGCTGCTAGGATTTCTGGGAATCATCAATAGTCAGTTATGTGAGCTTCAGGAGGTGACCTTGGACTCCTTACAACCTGATCCACCTTTATTCTCACTCTCACTGTGGTTTACCACAAGATTTTAAGAAGTTGAGGAGTGTTAAAAGAATTTTTCCTGTCTAGAATCTGTCCTGGCCTTCTGGAAGAAAATAGTGATTTTCTCTCAAGGACAAACAGAAAACTACTACCCAGTCAGACCCCACAAAAATTACAGTCTCTGCCCTGGACTCCCATTATCAATCCAAATACACAGAAGATTACTCCTCTATTATTTCTCCCACTTGCACCCTTATGAGCATTTTCACCTGTGTTAATGCAGACTCCCAACAGCCCTAAAGTCTCTGATAATTTAACAGGAAAGGGTTCAGATAGCAACAACAGCACTCAGAGACCTATGAAATATAACCTATGAGGAGATGGCAAAAGAATTTTTGTTTTCTTAAATACAGAGAAGACTGAACAGAGACATGATAACAGTCCTCAAAAATGTAAACAACTGTAGCAAAGAGGAAGGAAATAATCTCTTCTCTCCCACGTGGAGAGGATAAGAATAACAGGCTAAAATTGCAGCAGGGACCTTTTTTTTTATTAAGTATCAGCAAAACCACTTGTAACTGTTAGAATGGTGCTGCTGAAGCACTGGGATAGATTGCCTTGAAAATCAGCATATCTGGAGCACTTTCAAAGCAGGCTGGATCAACATCTGTGTTAGTGGGGCAGGTACCCCAACCTGCTGTGCTCTTGGAGAAGGAATGGGTGACTCTTTAATATCCTTTCTAGCCTTGCTTTCATTCAATCTGATGATTCACTGGAGAAGCACATGTTCATTTATCACCCTTGGAGAATTCTAGAAGTACTGCTTGCACAAGTGTGCTCCTCCCAGAGTCTTCCTTGAGATTATCACTCTTCTAAACCCTGTTCTCTGCAGCTCTTTCCTATTGCAGGTGAAGCTAGTCTGGCAAACCAGGACCTGGAACCTTACCAATAATTAAAAGGACTAATATTCCTAAAGAAACCATAGAAAATGGCCCTTTGCCCACCCAGTCACTTGCCTTCACTGCAGTTTTGCTGAGCTTTGCTCTTCCACCAGTGAAAGACAGAAAATAGGACCTGGGACAAGAATGGTTAGCAGGACAGTCCCTGTCTGTCACAGGCAGCTGCAGCACCTAATCCTTGTGGCAAACTCATAAACTTCATCCCCAGTCTGGTTCACTTGCTTGTCCTTGCTACTCTTACTGGCTGGCTTCTTCAGAACATCAGCACTTAGGCAGCCAAGAACCTTCCTCTACTTTCTAACCCAGCTTTTTTTCTTGGCCAGTTTATTAATTAGTTCCTGTGCTATTGCTGCATTTCCATCCCTCTAGAGTTTTCCAGTTTGGTAGCTGGCATCTTGGTTTTCACTCTGTAAGGCTAAACAGGTCAGGCTGTATTCTTATCTTCCCAGGGAGTCAGGTGAATGCACCCACAGTGGATCAGCAGCACTCTTGTCTCCTGAGATAGAGCAGAGGTCACCCAAAATTACAGGGTGGAGAAAGAGTGTCCCAAAACCAAACCCAACCCACTTGTGTAACACAAGATGAGGGCCTTGAAAGAGTTAAGAAGTCACCCTGGTAGAAGTGCAGTTGTCCTACAGAAGCTGTTGCCATCTCGGATACTCTCTGAAGTGCTGAAATCTGAGGCTGGAGGGGAGGGCAGTTTCTGCAAAGAGCTCAGCCATCATGGGCATGGCTGCTTTTCTGCTGCCAGCTGTCTCTCCTGAATGGAGCTGAAGCCCACAGATTTCAGCTCCTCCTGCCGTGCTGCCTGTCAGAGGCCAGCCCCAGTGGCAGCCCCAGCCCTGCAGTGTGCAGTTACACATCCAGCCCTCCCCACCCTCCTCCACTCCCAGCTGCTTTTTCCATTTCCCACCGGACGCCCTCCCTGCTGCCAGTGGAAGTGTTTGCGCACTTCTGTGCCGAACCAGGTCAGGGAGCTGATCCCAGCCAAAGAAATAGCCTGCAACTTTATTTTTCCTTCCAGCTGGAAGAAGTTCTGTCTGGTTTCTTGGGTGGCTGCACAAGCACTTGGGCTGGCATAAGGGAGGGAAGAGGATAGGGGTGGAAAGAGGCAAACCTGCCGTGCGTGCTGCTCCCGAGTGAATGGGGCTGATCACAGAGCCTCCCTTTGCTCTCACCAGGAAAATCACAGCCTTGTTTTCTGTCATGCCCCAGGTACTCCCCACTCTCCTGCCAAGGAACTCTGCTCTTCCCCCATCCGTCTCCAGCAGGCTGTACCAGAAAGCCTCTCCAATCAATCAACAGCCATGAGAACAGCCAGGTTTCCAAGGTGTCCCACTTATGTAATGCAGAAGAAGGGAATTCAGGGGCTGCTTAGTCTAAAACTGCTGAGTGCTACTACTCATGTCACACAATCCCTTCTAGAACCTGGGCTGCCTTTTCTGTGCCTGAGCCTTTGGACCATTACAGTGGTGCACTTCTGCATCATAATTAACAGTTACTGGAAAGATATTTTGGAAAATGTGGTTCTTTGTAATCACATTTAGAAACAAGTATATCTAAATAACAGTGTTCATTGAGGCACTCCTTTCTTGGGCAGCTATTATAACCCACTCCTCTCTCTTCTCACACTTTTTGGCTCTGAGCTTTGCTATTAATGACATAGAGAAACCATTTCCAAGTGTTGTTGTCGAGATGGCCACGACACTCAGAGTGCTCCAATAACACACCAGAAGGCTTCAAGCATCAGCCCCTTGTTATCCAGAAGTCTTCCATACCTTTTCTATGTAGCCTCCCATGGGCAGCTCCACACAGCTCTGGCTCTTTCTCTCCTTTTCCTCCTGCAGTTCCAGGTGGCTCCTTCCTGTCCCCAGCAGAGCCACCCAACCCTGTGTGTCCCTTGTACAACTCCCTGCCAGCTCAGGGACTCTTTATCATCACACCCACAGCTGGGAGGACACGGCTGTTCCCACTCTGGGATAATTAACACAGCTGAAATACATCAAGGGCAAGGTTGCCCTCAGCACCATCTCCATCTGTCTCCCTGCATCCAAGAGCAATTTTATTATCTGGAGTTTTCTCATTTTAATATGTTTGGTTCCTGACACTTCCAGGGAGGCTGGTACGGCCATTAGCACTAAGACACTGTGCAGAAAGCCTCTCTCACGTTGTCCTGGGAGAGGGCAGTGAGGACCTGGTTTGATGAAAGACTTACAAGGACACAGGGGTTGCCATAAGTTTTCACTGATTTCTGTAGTTGCTGTGAGGGCAGAGTATGAGATTACTACTCTTTGCAATACCTCTCTGAAGACTGTGTTAAAATAAAAAACTCCTAGCATGACATTTAGATATATACAGGAAAAATAGTTTTAAAATTACACATTGTTATATATCATGCAGTCCTGCCTGAATTTTGTGCACTGGTAATATTTGTTTATCTACTAAATGAAATTATAGATACTTCATTCCTGTCTGACCGCTAGAAAATATTTTGTAGTTGGTTTTATGCTTATGTCACATATAGAAACTCAAACTTTGGCCAGCTTTCATGGGCTGTTTGCTGGAAGCCTGTTCACAAAGGTCCTGTACAAGATGAAGTCCTTTTAGCTCCCAGGAATGCCTTAATAAATACTGTTGGCACCCACCCAGGGTAAATTATACATTAATAAGCAACATATATTTATAACTTGATCAACCATAACATCTTTTTATAGACTACAGTGAAAAAAAGTAAATGAAAGCAGGTAACAATCTGTATTAGCATCTGTGCAATAGTACACTCACAGAGAATTTTAGATAACATACAGGCTCCTAGCAGGCCAGCAAGTCAACAACAGCAGCAAATGGCTGCATTTGGGGTTAAATGCTCTTTATACTACGGGGAAAACAAGGCAAAAGCCAACAAGTGCTGGAGAGCAGCAAGGAATTGCCTCTTTCCCCTCACCTCCACTTCCCTGCAGAATTCAAACAATCACTTGAGTGATAAGAGGCAAGGACCTCAATTTTCATTCAAAAGTAGGAACCTTGGTGGTGGCTTTTGACTGTAGACTCAGCCTCATGGTTCCTGATGGGCTTTCAGCTTTAGGCCACATCCTAAGGATGAAAGGAGCTGTATCCTAGCCCTGTTTTCCTGTGTAACACTAGCCCAGGCCCTAAACACTGCTCCAGCTCATACATCCCTACACAGAAAAAAATAAAAAGCTGTTGAAGAGGAATGCAGAGAGGTTAAATTCATCAGCACTTTGAAGTGAACTTGCAGTACTAAGCACTAGTATTTTCACTGCAAAATGAGGCCTTTTGCTGGGAAGCATCAGTGCAACAGGATCATCTACTGACAGACTTGTCAGCACTTTTAGGCAGGCTGGAGTATTAGAACATGCATTTGGCTGAACTGTTTAAACAGAATATATTCTTTACCATAAATTTTCTATGCTACTGTAACTACAGAAATTCTCTTTCAAAAGCCAGACACGCCTATCTGATTTGCAAGTAGCACAAAGTAGCACTTTCTCTAAAATCTGGAGAATTATTGCTGATATTTCTGCCTGAGGAACCCACCTAATAATAATAACAACATGTTTTTCTACACTGTGACTTGATTCCAGCTGCACACATTTCCATTCCAGTGTCACTCACAGTTGTTTTTAACTTCAGCGAAAAGCAAGCTTTCATTTCAGCTAAGACCAGACATATCAAATTCAACTAAAAAAAAGTGTTGGGGAGGGGAAAGGAAGGGCATTTTGGCTGGGGAGAACAACGAGGAGAAGGGACTGTAAAAAGAGTAAAGTGTCAATTTTCTCTGAGATGTAATACTATCTTTGCAGCAGCAGCTAGCAAGCACAGCTTTGTGGACCTCATTTCTTCCCCCCTTGGTTTTTCATCTGTACATCTGCTGTGTGCTGGGGAGGGGGGGAAGAGGTCGGGCTGGCTGCTGTGTCTGCACAGCCCATGCCAGGAACCTCTTGGTACACCGGCCTCATCAGCGCATCCCTGCCCAAGTGAGCTCATGGGGCTCAGCTGGGCTGGCAGGGCTGGCACGGACACGCCGTGGACACGAGTGTCATGGAAAGGCTCCCGGGGACACTCGTTCCAGGGCTGCGTGCACAAAGCAGAATGGGCAGCCGCCCCTGTCTCCCCCCAGCCGATGCCAAGGCGGGCGGGCGGGCGGCACACACATGAATAGCGGGTCTGTTCCAGCGGGGCCGCTCCAGCGGCTGTCCCGGCCCAGCGCTCACAGCCCCGGCGGCACACCGCGCTCCGCTCCGCCTGCTCCGGGACACAGCTGCCGGCACAAGGATGGCCTCGGGAAGGGACAGCACCAGCCCTCACGTGAGTCCCTCCTGGGGAAAAAGCCATGGCAGGGGGAAGCGGGAGGGAAGAGCCCCAGTTCGGGGGAAATGTGCACCGCTTCTATCATTTGCTCCTCAGCTTTGGCAGCCAATTTCCTTTGAAAACTCAGTTCTGCGTTTTTCCTCTGCTCCCCTTTGAACAAAACCAGCCGTAGGATGTCTGCTGTGTTCTGCCAAGAGCAGTTACCAGCATTTTTCCAAAAAAAAAAAGGGTAAGAAGAGGGATATTACTAAAAAGAGATGCTTTTTGGGGAAGGAGGGGCAGCAGAAGAAGAGATTAGCCTTCAGCCCTCAGAAGGAGGCAGCACACACTCTACGAGCCTCATCAGTCTGATCTGTCCCTCATCTCACAAAGCCTTTTCTCAGTTTGGCAGAAAGGACTCTCAATCTGGAGAGGAGAAAAAGAAATAAATACAGCAAATACTGAGGGAGTGAAGAGGCCAAGGTTTCCTATGTAGGGTTTATAGAGAAACAAAACTTCTTGGTGAAGCTCTTTCAGTTCTCTGTGTTGCTATTCGGAGTGCTTGTGTTTTTTAAGAAGGGTGTTTCTTGTGCGCAGCGTGTGTTCTCGGAAAGGGCAACTACCCAAGGCTTTGGAAAAAAGACACTGTTAGAGATGAAATGGAATCAAAGCCCAGATCTCAAACGCCCATCAAAACTCAGAAGCTCAAGTCCAGATCTGCACTTCAAAAAACTGTGGAGAAAGGAAGAATATGAAGCATTGCCTAGGGCACAGCTTCCAGCCCTGAGTAGGTGGCATCAGGGTCCAAATTTTGAGCTGATTTTTCTGTCTGAAATGGTCTTAGTCATCCTTAGACTTGGCAGTGGAGAAGTCTATCTGGGGTCACAATTTTTGTTTCTGTGGCCCATGTCAAAGAAACTAAAATGGTAAGATTTGTGCCCTTGGAAATAATGAGGACAGTGTTCCTTAACTAGAAGAACTGAGGCTCCCCAAACCTGCAGAATGTATCTCCAGTGAGATACGAGGTGCAGAGCAGCTTTTGAAGACCTGGGAGTAGCTATGCTCAACAAGAGACACAATTAGTGAGGAAGATGCACAGGTAACTATGACAGTTAGTGACAATGAACTTTATTAAGACTGGGAGAGATAAACGTTAGTCTTTCTTCGAACTAGACACTAAGGGGAAAAACATAGACATCATTAAACCAGGAACTGAGGGTAAAGAGAGGGCAAGAGAACTATGCTAAATAAAAAGGTCAGATTAACTCCCTGTATACTAAATCACTCCACTCAATGGAAAGTTTCAGGTCTATCATGAATTTAAAGTCCAGATGTAATAGATGAAAGAAATCAGCTTCACTGATAAAAATATCTCATAAACTACTGAAAAATCTGGGGTTTAGAGTTTTCTCTTTCAACCCATCTTGAGGTTAAGTGAAGAGTCAAAAGTAATCACCAGCATCTTTGGCATTTACAATACTCAAATAAGTAAGCCCAGAAGGCCAAAGGTTCCTTGAGTTGCAGGACTGAGAAGAACATGTGTTTCTAAGCAGGGAGGTGTAGAGTGTGCACCACTACACAGACTGCCCCAAGAGTAAGATTTCCTTTGTGACGCCTCACGGGAAGCCAGCAGGCAGCACAAAACACAGGTGAATGCACACAGACTCTGGCATGCTTATGATCAGGAAATACACCGTGGTAGGAGAGGGTGGGTTACCCACTGGATAAAACCCCTTAACCAAACAAATGTAGTTTAGTTCAGACTCCAAAGAATGTAAAAGCATAAGCTGCAAATGGACCAAGAACTCCTCTGGTTTCAATCTGCTTTCTTTCTGAAAACCCACAAAGGAGCAGAGCTGACCCGGTGAGCACAGAGGCATGAGCTTGGAACACCAATCATGCGATTAACACATGAATAGCGAGTGTCTTTTCCAAGACTCATTTATCAAGGAACAAAGAAAGTTGTGGGTACAAGGAGTCTCGTGCATACCTTTACTATCACATGTAATTTGACTGCAAGCCAACCACTTTATTCTATAAATAAAGGCCTGAGTGAGCCTTCTTTGGGCTCTCCTGGCTAAGCAGCCTGACTGCATGGCAGTGATTTCCCCTTGCACTGTGACAACCCTCAAGGTTGCTTCTCAAAGCAGAGACCTTTTACCAGCAGCAGATCTTTGGTAAGTGATTAATACTGCACATAACCCTGTAGGGTGGTAACTTTGATTTGTGCCTTGGCAACTTCGATTTTGTCTGGGTAACTGATGGTTTTTCTTGGTAACTTTTACTTGTGCCTTGGTAGTTTCGAATCATTGTTCAAATGATTGTGCTGTGTAATAACAGAGTGAAGCTTGCCATCAAATATTTTAAGTCACATTTTTATAATGTCATAGTGAAATCATTTTCACAAATATCTTTGATTCCTGAAGTGATCTAAATCCAAAATCACTAGTTCATGACAAATAAGTGTAGTTGGCAGAATCCTGAATCAGGATTCAGGACAATAGCTGAGACAAGTAGAGAGTCCTGTAAATGATGTGACTTGACAAGTGTGAGGTAAGGGTAGGAGTGGTCAGTGGCAGAGAGAAAAAAAAAGTGTTTTTCAGTGGAAAGTACATTTTAAAGCCTCTTTTGAGTCCCTGCTCTGAGCACTGAAAGCAGAGCAGGTATCTCCTTGGAAGTTTCCAGCTGTGGGTTTACGAAGATCTCGGGGAATGCGCTGTGCACGCTGTAATGCGTGACTCACTCCTCCCCAGAGAGCTCCTGGATGGAGCAGCAGAACAGCCATGAAAGTTAACTATGATACAATTCAGAAATAGGAATTCTTATTTATAGACCCAGGGCCCTGTGTCTGAAACAGTTGCACAGTACCTCCTAGCATTTCTTATACAACATTTACATGGACAGGCTAGGCAGGTAACTAAAATTAAAACAATGGACCTTTGTCCTCATGTGGGAGACAGCAGGAAAAGGCAATCAAGATTTAAGAAGGCTCTAAGGAGAACTGGTCAGTCCCCAACGTTTCTTGCTTATTCTGAAGCATGAACAGGAGCTCACTCAGCAAAATTGAAAGTGTCTGTAACAGGACTCCTCATCCAGCATGTCATCAGCCTGTGGAATTTGCCATCTCCTGGGGCAGGTTAGAAGGTCAAATATTGGGGCGAGCAAACATTGAAAAGAGGTTGGGAGGTCCAGTAACAATATTTACAGTTATGCAAGCTAAAAAAGGTACCTTCAAATTCCATAAGCCAATAGCAGGATAAAAATAAATATGCTTTTCAGTTCCCTACAGGCCGTGGCACAATTGCTGACCAGACTACCCGTGGTAGCTTGCATTAGAGAAGTTAGACACCAACTCTCCACAAGTGGCACCTAGGACTGCTTTTTAACAGCAAGAAATATCTCTCACTTTCTCCATTACAAAAATTCTCTTGTTCTGTGTGTTTCTAAGGAGTGTGTATTCCCATTCTGACTTCTAGGAAGACCAACAAAACCTCAAACGGTGCAGAGCCAGAAACAAAAAGGAAATGATGCTGAAATAGCAAAAAGGCACAAGACTGTGAAGTCTACCCTGGTTTATGCCAGTCAGTCAAGTGCTGAGAAAATAAATAAAACTGGAATGCAAATATTTTGATTAAAAATATTAATTTACCTATTAAAAGATAAAACTTCGACATTATTTAATCTGAATGATGCATTTTCCCCCCAGACATCTCTATTTGTGGCTTGCAAGTGAAACTTTCACCTTCCTCTATTAAACACCTGCCATTGACAAGAAACCAGGCAGAGAGCAGTATCCTGGTGAGGTATAGCAGAGTACATCCTGAGGTAGCTGGGATCTGAAAAATACATTTGGGATTGAAACAGAACAATCCAGCGAGATCCCATCACCAATTTCCTTTTACTTCAGGAAACAGGTTTATAAATTAGAAGTATGGCTTTGATAGAAACAGTCTGGCTGTTTTGTCTGTGCTTCTTTATGCTCTTGTCACCCCAGACTCTCACCTCCAACCCTACCATAGAGATCTGCAGAGGGGAGAAGGGAGGAGGGAGTCATACAGGACAGTTCTTTTCAGCAGCAAAAGGCCCATTAAATCTGTTAAGCTGTGTACCTCAGCTGCTGCAGCTCAGGATCTGGCATCTTAACACAACCCTGTCCCATTGGTGATTGAAGCCAATGTCCCAGACTTTGAATGGGAGGACTGAGACAACATCATTCCACCTCTCCCAGCACAGCAGCAGGAACCAGGAACAGCCCTGTGGACAGCTGAAACTCACACATATTGCCCCAGCTAGGTCTGGTAGAGCCCTAAATGGATATTGCAGAGCAAGGATTGGGGCTGATACTAAATGGCTCCATAGTTTTATTAGATCTACATTTTTATGTTTTCTTGCAGGGGTGTTATGTTCTGTGCAAATGGGTGTTTAAGGGATGTGTGCTGGATGAAATGTCATCCGTGTTCATACTGCAGAAGAGGTCATATATTGTATGTTGTGTCTTTCTTTTTATAGTTTCTTACTCTTTGGATAAAAAAAAAAATTTACAATCCTCTGGGATGAGAAGCAGAACTAATACCTCACCATTTAGGGAATCATTCATACTTCAAAAGTAAAAAGAGTAAACAGCTAAAATAATCATTCTGGAAAACAGACCCTACACTGCATTTTTTTTGGCAGGAGTTGCTTCATGAATACCTTGAATGGAAAATACATCTGTGGAAATAGAGACAGGTTTACAAGTAACTTGCAAAGAAAAAAGATTTCAAGTAATTGCATAGTTTACTTCCAGTGCTCAGTTTTGGACCAGATCTACAGCAGACAGACTTTAGAAAGGCAGATAAATAGAGTTAGCTACAGGTCTAACAGTATGGAATTCTCTGAAATGCCCATGAAACAATTGGAAAGTCCCCCTTACCACAGTAAATCCCATCTCTCACATCCCACTTTCAGTCTAAATCTGATAAGGGCATGCAGAGAGAGTGTGCACAGCTGTGCCAGACTTTCAGTTTTTTGGTATTTTGTGGCTTTAACTAGTGCCTCAAGGCTGTGATGTGCTTACAAGCTCCTGGTTTGGGCATGTATTTGCCTGCTTCTCCAGCAGCAGCCAATTTGTTCTCTCCAGTGCTCTAGGACCTCTCCTCTCCTCCAGCCATTTCCTGGAATGGTGGCATCTTGTATTCCCAGCAAAGCAATGGCCTGCCCCAGTGGGCTTCTCTAGCATTATCTGGGCTCTCTAATTTGGGCCTGGATAGTCAAAGTCTGCATTGAGAAAGAGCCTTTCAAAAAGAAATCAAAGTGCTCCAGAAAAATCCATTTCTGTGACATCCTTGTACGTTGTGTGCAATCCAGTCATCAAGCATCTGAGGAGCTTATCTCACTGTGTTTTTAACTAAACTAACTCCAGTTACTCCAGCCTTTCAAACAGGATCCCACTCCCAGGGTTACACTCCATCCCTTATGTCATTCATTTCACTCTGGCAAAGCTGGTTCAGAGAGATAAATTCAAAGAAAACGGACCACTTTTTGGCAGGGCTAATGTTCTGGTTTGCTGTCCTGCAGTGGTTCCTGGGAGGATCACACACCTGTCCATGACTGGGACTGCGTGGCCGTGAGAGCATGTACAGACAACAGAATCCCTCCTTTCAGTGGCAGCTACCCCTCACTTCAGATCAGTAATCCGAAGGTTCAGGCCTGGGTGTAGCCAGTGGGAGAAGCAGGGAAGGCTCTAACAGTAACAATGATTGCTCTCACTAGTGGATGCCACCCAGACTGCAAGATTTCAGGCTGCTCCTTGAGAGTAGAGCCTTTACAGGGCTTGGGTAGATTCACTGGGCCCCAGCTGGTCAAAAGACAAGTGTGAAATAGGTTATTACACTGTAGAGCAAGAGTGACCCTCTGCTTTTCTTCCCCAGCTGCCAGGACCTGAAAGTGTTCATAGCATTACCTGTGCTGGTCCCAGAAACCAGCAACTCCCACTAGAGCACAGACAAATGTGGTCACAGCATGCTGAGAAGAAGGAGACGTCTTGCACTCAGCACTAATTTGTTCTTGGTTCTATTGTGAGATGTGACATTTCCCCTCTTCCCTTTACATTCCTCCTGCCCGCTCTACCTGGACATGGCCAGCTTTCCCACTCGGGGTGAATGTTTGCTTAAGCCCTTCCCAAACACAGTGTTCTTCATCTTGAGGAACTGGACTCTGGGTTTTAAGGTACCTGGGGAAAATGAGGCACATGTGGAGTTAAATATACCCTTGGAGCATCCCTACACCAGTGGTTGATCTGGACCCTCACACTTCACCTCATGAGGGGCAGTGAAAGAAAAGCAGCAATGTCTGAGGGAGGGAGCCTGGTCCCACACTGCACTGGACATGTCTGATAACCACAGCACAGCCAGAGCTCAGGTCACAGCTAAAATCTTAAAATTGGTGAGGGACAAAAAAATGGGCTCTATAAAAGCAATCTGATGAAGCCCAGACATTTCTGAAGAGAAAATTGGGCGGGAGGGAATGGCTTGGGTCAGGGGGTGCTGTCACATGCCCTAAGACAAGAGAACCCTAGAGCTTGACTGCTATAAAAATTTATTAAAAATAGCAGAATTTCTTTACAAAGCTTGTACAGCTGAAGCAGGGAAAGCAGGACGGAGCAGGGCCCAGGAGGCACAGGCTGTCCCTGTGGGGACGGGCAGCAGGTGAACTGGCACAGGACCTGTGTGACAAGATGGCATCCGTGCGGTACAGGACACTGAGGGGACGCCCAGGGGGCCATGGCCTACTGAGAGGGACAGACAGCGAGTCAGCATGGCTGCACCCTGTTTGGGGGTAAAGGTCAGCCAGCAACCACACCAAACCATGCCAGGACAACTCTGCTGCTCCCCCCCGTGCTGCTGCAGCAGCTCAGCCCGGCCTGCTCTGCGGCCAGCGCGACTTCTCCCATTACAGCCTGTCCTCCCTCAGCCTCAGCCCTCAGGGGCTGCACCGTCTCTTGCCGTGCAGCCGTTTCACACATCCACACACAGATACATCCACCCACACTTGCACCCTGCAGGTTCGAGTGCACAAGGAGTCATGGTTTTAGTGAGTAACCATAATCCTGGTTATAGTGGGGGCAACACAGCTGTCCTGTCTGGCCAACAGTAAACCACTGAGACATCTTTGTGACTGGGCATCCTCTGCAACATGGAATACCTGTTAAAACACACCTAAATTGAATTTTTCTATCTTTTGTCAAATAGCTGCCCTTCTCACCTTCATTCCAGCCTGTGTCTGAGAGTTGATCCACGCACCTGCCTCTCTCTGTTTACCCCCAGTTGACTCACAGTACAGCATCTCCCCTCACTTTCCATTGAAAACAGAAGCCTCCAGTCCAAGTCACCATTTCTCCCCTTCCTATAAAATCTGTATTATTTGCTATGTTTCTCTTCTGAGAACCAAAAATGGGCAGTGCTTCAGGCATACAATAACCACACACAGAAGTGGGAGCTTCTCCAAGTACAAAAGGGTGAATGGGCATTTTCACTGCCATTTCCCTATGCCTGGCTTGTGAGTCAAGTGTTTATAAAACTGTCTCTGAGGAAAGGCAATACAAGAAATGAACTCTACTACTGTAATCTAGACTGCCTCAGGTATGTAAACATATATCAGAAACATTTGAATTGGACACCAGAATGATGGAAGGGTCCAAGTGCAGAGGCTGCAAGATCCACATCACCAGTTACCATACACCTTGACACACTCCTTTGAACTAGCCAAGCTATAATTCCTTGTCAAGTTACATGAATCAGATATGTGACTCTGTAATTACAGCTGTATAAACCATTATACACAAGATCTTAGAGCTTTCTATCCAAAATAACCCCCGGGGAAGAAATTTCTCATGAAGGTGCTTGGGTCAAGGTTCAGTGAGTGTTGGAAATTCTGGGGGAATCCTGTTGGCAGGTTTAGAGAAATGAGAACAAGAAAATGAGATAATGTTCTGGTTTGTGGCTTGTTCATGCTCTCTTGGGGTTTTTCTTTATTTTTTCCCTAATATTTATGCATATTTGAAGGAGTTCTCTTTTGCAGTTACATAATAATATTTTGTGAGATTTAAAAGAAGGCCCAAATTCACCACAAAGCTTGATGATGTGAGAAAAATAACTGCTCCTACCAGCCTAAAAAGAGTCAAAGAGTGGCCAACTATTCTTCTGTAACCTATGTTTTACTGAAGGAGTATTTCTGCAGAAAATAACAGCACAGAAATACTCTCCCAGGACTTGTGTGAGAACCAAGTTCTTCTATCCCTAATTCTCCAAGAGAGCCACAAATATCAATGAATTTAATTTCACAGTCTCCACATGGAGCAAGAGGTGTTTTCCTGCCTAGTTTACAGATGATAAGTTAAGGCAGAGATGGTTAAATGACCATTGATGTACCCAAGGGCACAGCAGCAGAAGGTGACAGGAGGAGGCAGGAAAGACTGAGCATCTCTGGACAGGTGAATTGCCACGGAGCAGCAGTATTCTTTGGTTTCATCTTTGTTCTCACTGGTTAAATTCTTAATTTCCATCAGTTCTTGAAGGAATTGGTGAAGATTTTTTTAGTCACCAGAGACCACTCTGCTACTTTGCACAGTGTAAAGAAGAGCATTAACTGAAGCTGTTGATAAGAGACCATACATAATTCCTTCCCCTGCTGTATGTCAAATTCAACGTCCATTGGAAACAAATTTTGACACACTTTCAAAAGTTCAGGCACACAGCTGTGTTTGCACCTCTTTCTTGCTGGCACTGGAGTCACTCAACCACACTGGTGTAGGATGAAACCCCAAAGCCAAAGTGAAACAAGCTGAAATATGTTAAACAGAAATTCTGACTCAGAATGACCATACAGGTTCTTGATGCAACTTTTCTACTTGAACTTTGCAACCTCCTTCTGGCTGATTCAAGATGAAATGTTGCTGCATGTCCCAGTGTGATTTCAGGCTGTGGCCACACAGTTTTTGCTGACTGAAGCTGGAACAGGGAGCTTCATCCCTCCTCATGACCACCATCAATTATTATTGCTGCCTCAATGCAATGCTCAAAGTAATCACTCTATCTAGACTGTCTGGGCTAAGAAACCTCCATTACTGAGTGTCTAAGCTAACCCAGATCATTGTGAAAGAACTTGTTTAAGGAATATGTCTGGACAGGGACAGAAATAGCAGCTTCTTTACACAGGCCTTCATCTACCTTACTGCAATGGGATACTCGCTTGAATTCTTGAATATTTCTTAGCTGTTTATTTTAGCTGAAGATCTAGTTATTCTATGTTCATCAGAAGACAACAGATATACAATCTGGGTTCTTCTTCACTTATTTGTAAAAAATAAGGCAAACAGTTAACAGATAAAAACTACATAACATTGGCACTTGGTGTTTTTCTCATCTTTTGCCCATGGTGATACCTTGACTGGCAATCCACACTGACCAGGGAGACATCCAGTGAAGTTTGATAGGCTACAAGAAAATATACTCTGCTGCTGTTTTCTTTTAACCAAAACAGATTTGGGCTCCATCCTCACGTGCTAGATTCTTGGGAGCTGACTCTGGACCAATTCCTTAGCCAGCCCTCATTGTTGGCGTGTGGTTGTGAAAAAGTTGCCGAAGGGAGTTGTGTCAAAGGGCTTTTACTTTGCTCTTAATGGCTCCACATACAGTCTGAAGGAATCTGAAGCGCTCACGAAATGTGGTTTCCCCTCTGGTGTTTGCTGTTCAGCTGGCTCAGCAGCTCAACCATTTAAAACCATTGTGAGTGGATTTAGCACTTGTGAAATAATGCTGGCCTGTTCAGACCCAGAGAGGGATGGGCAAAGTCCACTGGTACAATAAAAGCCCCTCTCACCTACTTCTCCTATCAGGAGCCAGGGTGCAATGGAGTTTGAGGGAAAAAACTACTCACATCCAGGTGCAGCTACACAGATATTGGGTGAAAGAGACATAGGCCGACCAAAATAAAAAAAACTAACGTGTTCAGAGGAAGGAATAACCTCAGTACCCGAGAAGCAGCAAAAAAAATAAAAATAAGAAAAAATCCACACCAAAACAAATACATCAAAACCTCACTAAATAAGTATAGGGAGCAAATCATGAAGGAGAAGGGAAAAAAAGAGGAGCACAGCCCCAGAAGAGAGCTCCAGCAGGGTGTGTTCCATAAAACCACAGACTCTGAATGCTAGTAAGCCAAATGGGGGGAACAGATACAGAGGGATACAGAGAACAGAGTCCCAGAAGTCTGTGTCCCCAGAAACCAGAGAAGATGGAGAGCCCCACTTCCTCCCAGTCTGAGCTACTATGTCTAGCAAGAGGTGTGTTTCGTCCCTGAGCTGATCTTATGCCCAATTATTCTGCTGAGAACATAAAAAAGAAAAGGAGATAACAGGCAAACTGTAGATCTGTATCCTAGTGTAGAGATTTGAACTCAGGACCAGGCTCAGACAAGCAGCTCAAGAGCAGATGGCAACAGGTCTCAGTGGCTATTAATTAGATTGGCTTTTGGTTATGGATGTGGAGTTGGGAAGCCTCTGATTGATTTCCAAACCCCTCTGCACTGCCTTCAGCCACGAGCCCCCAGCCACCACCCTGAGTTGCCCAACAGGGTCAGTCTTAGGGTGTTCAGTTTTCTGGGCCATGGCAAAGGGGCAGTTCCCTTGCAGGTCCCTCCCTGGGAAGGCGAACGGGCTTGGGGCTCGGCTGTGGGGCAGTGTGGTGCTGAACTCAGGTGTTCAGGGCCAGGGTGGAGCAGGGCTGTCCCAGAGTGTTTCCTCTTGCCTCACTCACACTGCACAAACAGGGACATTATCTCCTGGGGGAGCAGCTGACTCAGACACTTGGCCAGACGCAGGGAAAGGTGTCCCTGTTGTCACCAACAGCAAATAATGGCTAAAAAATAAAAAGATGCATCACTCTGTGGTGAAATTATAACAACACATTCCTCTTTATTCTGATCCAAAAGCAATTTTTTTCTTCCTTTGTTCCCCTCCCTGTGTTTTCCTATCTGATGAGAACTTGTTTCTCAGCTAGGAGCCTGGTCAGTCTGTTATTGGTGTGCCTAATACCATTTTTATGTTCCTCCCATTTTTTGTTGTACATATTATCAAATGACTTATGAAAAGTAAAGTTCAGCCAACCAAACCTCAAAGGAGTTATGCAAGTGCAAGGAGCCCTGAGCTTTACCACAAGCCCTGTACATTGAAGCTGCAGGTCTGTGGATTGATAACTCTTTGTGGAGTACATTGTGGGCACACAGAGATGCAGATATGGCTGCTGGGTGCTGTTCCCAGTGGCTATCCCTACATCAGAAGACACTGTCTTAGTCCTATTCTTGACCTCTGAGAACTGAGGGTCAGTATCTGGCTGGGTAACTCCTCCAGCTGGATCAGTCAATTCCATACAGATGATACAATTCCATACACATGATACATTTGTACCCTGCACACTGACAAAGTGCTTCTCTCTTGTTATCATCTGCTCAGTGGGTGTAATTGTAAGGCTGATTCAGCAGAAATGAGAGCCACACTTGTGGGAAGTTTGTGTCAGGACCAGGCAAATACACAGACTAGGCTGTGATTTACTGATCACAATCTTTGTATGGAAAGATCTATGGGTGTTAAAGGCCCTCTTCTCCTTTTAGTGCATTGTGAAGGGCAGGTAGGACTCTGTGACTCCTCTTGGGCTGTCGATGATCCTTTGGGGACCTGAAATTGTGGGAATATTGTATCTGTTACAGAGCAGCACTCAGTCTGCCTTTTGCCCAAGGCACACTCATTACATACACAGTCAATGCTAACATGTTGATACCTGTGAGCAGAGGGAAATTCACATTCTGTACTCCAGGTGCTGCAGGAGCTGAGGTGTTGAGATGATGGAGGGAGGGCAGAGGATGGATTGCAAGGTAAAAAATCTTCAAGAGGCCCAAGAAAACAAAACTGTTTGGTGCCAGGGTCAAAAGTTGGATGAAACAATTACAACAATTTCACTAAATATTTATCTCCCTGTCAGGTAGGGATAAATATATACTAAAAGTCACTGGTCATGGTAATCATATCAATAAGTGCAAAAAATTTCTTTTGCCCACTTTCTCTGGTCATGCTAGTAGCAGCACCAAATAGAGTATCAGGGTGCCCAAAGAGAATATGAGAAGTCACAAATAAGAAAGAAAGAGGCAAATTTGCATTGTTTTTAGTTGGGTTTTGTTTAGGGTTTGTTATTTTTTGTTTGTTATTTTTTGTTTGTTTGGTTTTTTTTTCAAGAAAAAAGTAAAACAAATACTATAGGGAGTGCACAGAAAGGCACCACAAAACGCCAGGACTACTGCACAACACATTTTCAGAAAAACTGAGCTGCTCCAACAGGGATGAACTCTCCTGGGGCGGGGAGGCAGAAACCTAGAAGGGGAGGGTGTGATCAGGAGTGAATAAACTGTAGGGACAAACTCCTCAATCAGTTCATGCTAGGTGTTGTAAATGTTTCAGTGCATAACTAAAACTGGGAGTTATTGTGAGCCATTTGCCTAAGCCCATGCCAAATAAAGACCACCACAACTGCCCTTCAAACAAGTCACCCAGTGCCCAGTCTGTCCTACGTGGTCCAGGAGTTTTCTTCCTCCTTCCTACCTCTTTCTTCCCTCCTCAAACATTTAGGATTTCATTTGGACACTTTAATTTCATTTTTTGGCTATCCTCTTACAAGAATCCAGCTTTGGTACACAATGCTTACTGAGTGAACCCCACTTGAAATCCAGGGCATTTGTTCTGCACCACTTCTGTCCCTTGGCCATCTTGAAGGCAGAAACTACAGGATAAACACGAGGTACAGTGGGAAAGGAATCATACAAAACTTCACTTCCTGCAAAGTTTTGTTTTCCCACTCCAAAATCTTAACACGTTCAGTGTCTGAATGTGAATGCTTTCTTCAGAACAAGACTCCGTTTGCAGAATCTGGGCATTCAATTGTCAGAGGAATGGTTATTCTGCTTTAATCTCCACCCATTCCTATTCTGGCTCTGAGGTATTTGCTTCCCCAGTACAGTCTCCTAGGAAGGCCTCATTTGCTACACCCCTTTCCAAAGGTCTCTCAAAGCAACGTTGACTCAGGAGAAAAACACAATTGTCACTAAGGGGATTTGGGCCTCCCTTTAATTTCTGCCATGCTGTACTATAGCTCCTCATTATAAAGTTAGCTCTTAAAGGTTCTTTGTCTCTGCAGGGTTGAAAGTTGCTGACTGAATGTCTGGGTCCGATTTTCCACTAGTCCTCCTTTAGCTGGCCATTCTCAGCTATGCAAAGTGTTTGCATAATGCTACAAGATCATTCACACATCAATCTTATTTTACATTTTGAACCTGTTTCGCAAAGGGGTTAATGAGAAAACAAAACACAACCTGAATAATAAGTCACCAGAAAAAAACCCACTATCCTAATCCTTCAATATAGAGCCAGAACAGCAGTTCTTTTCACAGAGGGAAGAGAATGGACGTTTTTCTAATCTGAGAATGTAATTCCCAGGGACAGTGTATGAGAAAACAGCAGTAATCTACAGAACACCCAGGAACAGTTGTTGAAAGATTCCCAGGGTGTTACTTTTGGCAGGACATCAGGTTCCAATAAAACCCTCTGAAAACACTAGCCTAACAACAACAATAATAATATTTTACACAGATGAAGAGCTTTTTTTCTAAAGCTCACTGCAGATGATGAATGGGCTTCTTGAGGAGAGGTGAATAAAGCCAATGCTCCATAGATAGTGCCACTGATTTGGTGATGTAGAAAATAGGTTAGTGTGTTTGGAGGGTACACAGAAAAGAGTTAACATGTACAGGCAAGCTTGGGAGCACTCTTTATGGTGAACTTAAATGGGCATTGTGATGTATTTTTTAATGTTTTCAGTAAATCACCTCCTGACATTCCACATATACAATCTGAGCACCTGTACACAAATTAAGTAACCAATGATTACATTGTGCAAATACACAGAGCACTTGGTGAGTTCATTCACAGGTACTTCACTCTGAGGTGAAATTCTATGTCCTCTGCCTCAATTCCTTCTTGGCATGCTCTTGTATGTTTTCTGAGACTAGTCTGGACTTTAAGTATGTATATAACTATATATAAGTGGATGAAAAATTATGGACCAGAAGTGCGAGACTGGTGTAAGCTGTATGTGAACTGCAGGAAGTTTTGGATCCAGATTTCACTTTGCACTGCGAGCCCGTCTCTGCAGGGGAGCCATTCCACAGTGTGGCTACCTTTCACAAAACCTGAAATTCTGCATCACTCTGGGCTACATATGAATCTCAGCCTATATATCATATGCCATACTGCAAAGATGTTGCTTGTGGTGTCACAGTGACAAAACCTGAAGTGAAATACAGCTTCTACTGCCCCATTAACAGTTTTTATGTCTGAATTGGATTGCATAGGACTTTTTGGCATGAACATATCATCAAATGTTGCTGCCCTGGCTGTACCTAAGTGACCTTAAGAGGACAACATATATTGAGATAAGTAGTTCCTTTCCTCAGGGTCTCTCAGTTCATATTTCACATGAGGATTACATCTTGCTCTTTGTAGCCACTTTCAGAGTCAATATCACTCGTATTTCCCAGCACAGCACTCTCCTCAGACAGCAGAGCTGTTGAGCAGTCATTGTCTGTGCCTGAGTACAGAGACCCTGGAATTCCTACTCACTGCCTACATGAAGGAAATTATGAGACACAGGTTATGTTTCCTCTGTGTCATAAGGGTAACAACACCAGCAACAAAGGTTTTGTCAAGACACCCCCAGCCTGAGCAGTGACTAACAAGCAGAAAGATTAGATATCAGGGTGATCTAATAGCCTGCTGCTCCCAAAGGGGGAAGCCCTGCTCCACTTCAGCCTATGACCCTTTGCTCCCTCCTTATCTCCTGCTCCCATACACATCCCACCTTGCCCTTGTGCTGGAATTTGCCAAACCCTTCTCACAGACAATTCAGTTCATTAAAGCTGGAGAGAATGGTCTCTTTTAAACTTTTTTTTTTTTTTTTAACTTATTTATTTATTTTAATTTAGCTGAGGTTATTGAGCTGGATTGGCTCAGAACAGAGTCTCAGGAAAGCAAAAGTGCAAGTGAGCACAAGACTCACAGCAGGAGCATTTGCTCTGGACTCTTAGATCACCATAGCTACAAGGTGTAACCCTCAGAGTTGAACAGAAAATATTCTGTGGCTGCTAGTTTCACTTTTTTCATATTGTTGACCATAGCTACTTTCTGAAATAATTTGGCCAAATCAGGAAGCAGATTAGCAGAATAACTGGTGTAATTCAGAAGTTGTATTCAGCTGGAAATGCAGAAGAGGGAATAATTCTGGCCTCTTGGAGCTGTATTATACAATACCACAAAAGAATGAAGAGGGGCAATTAGAATTGATGACACACAACTGGAATAGCTTTTATGGGTTGAACATACCATGATGGCAAGGCATCACAGCCTCTAGGAGCTGTGCAATGCTTTACTCACTATCAGATATACCCACATGGCTTCCCTGTGGCTTGAAATCTATCACTAAGCTAAAATACAGAGCAGCTCAACAAGCATCATGAGTCACTGCAGCATTCAAGTCCATTTTCTCTGTCCAGTTTTGCTTGCCCTAGACCTGGAGGGCACCTGGTCAGAATCTTTAAGGACCTTCAATACCAGCATTACTGGAGAGTTTTTGCCTCCCTACAAATGCCCATGCACTTGTTTCTTTTGGCACTCAGTTCCCATACAGAGGTGACAGATGTGCAACTGCTGCTGTTAGACACACTTTAGAAGTTTACAAATACAGCAGCTGTATTTGGAAGTTAAATTCTGAGAAAGTGAACTGCTCCCATTTTCCCAGATTCTGCTTTTGAGCAGCCCTGCAGTCATGGTCAGACATTAGAGAGATTTTTGTGGTGCTAAAAGAATGTTTTGGAATTTCTTGTCCAGTTATCTGCCCTCAAAACTTAGATGACTCACAAGCATTCACCTCTATTTGTTACTGAGCTAAAACTTTTATCCCCTCAGCTTCTTGTGACGTTCCACTCTGTATCTTTTCAGAAGCAGAGCCTGTTCTAATACGAAAGAACAAACAATGTGGGAAGCAACTCAGAATTCAAGTTTTCCAAAGCTCTCGTGCTAAATTCCCTCTGAGCTCATGTGCACGTATTCCTAGAGGCATTTGCACACATAAATCACCACTTGCTTACATCTGGCACACACAGAGCACACTGCTTGGCACACTGCTCACATGTGCTGCAACTGCTGACTGCAGGCAGCTCAGCAGAGGAGTTTGGAGAAGGCCCTTTGTAATCAGGAGACACAAAACCTGACAGTATTTTGCTGATATTCTTTATGTATCAGGCTCACTGTTGCCTGTCACTTCCTGATGAAGTTTCTGCAGCCTTGCACCCATGGGATTATCAAAAGAGGTGTTTTTCACTCATGGCAAGTAGAAAAGACATTTCCACATCCCAGATGTTATTTGTTTACCTTGCTGTACCTGTAAGTGATCACAGTTTGACCAAGCTTCAATTTCATGAAAAGCAGCTGTCTAATCTTACCCAGACCATCCCATCCTACCCAGGCTGAGGAGTTTACTGCAGTCTCACAGGAGCAGCTCACTATTTTGCTTGCATATTCAGCCCCAAATATAAAAGATATGTCCAGAGAAGTTCCAGCTAAAAATACCAATCTTGTGCCATACCTGGGTTATTTTACCACCTTGTACCAGGGTAAGTGCACATCAAGTGAATTTTTCAGAGTGGTTTGTGAAAATTCCTTTGTAGTACAACATTGATCATATCTCTTTCAACTGTAATTTTTTCCCCTGCAAGTGGGTCAGATTCCTTCTGGGTCCTAAACAACAGCTTTTGAGAAAGGAATATTTCTTTTACTCTTAAGCTGGAAATTTACAATCTGGTCAGAACTGCTTTGAGTTATGCAAGTCCAGATCTGTACTCTTTTCATAATTGTCTACCATGGCAACAAAGAGGGCAGCACCATGTCTGGTCCCTCAAGCTCTGAACTTGTGCCAAAGATAACCAGTTATACTGGCATAATTAATTTTGATGCATTAATAGCACGACAGTCTTTCTCTTTACCAGCCAGAATATCTGCCAGTAGGATTTGGCAAACATAATTTAACGAAGATTCTTCCTCTCTTAAGAGGGAGAACAATCCCTGATTTCAAAGAACAGAACAGGAATCCTCATTTAGGGATTAATCATCACTTCGTAACTCCTGCAAAATTCACACTCCAGGCTCTGATTTAGTTATACACAATTGCTCTGGCTTACTAATTAAGAATAACATGGGGATTAGCCTTTCTTCTTCTAGGTTTTTAAATTGCTGATTTAAAACTTTTCTTGGTGTGAGAAGCATTGCTAAATACCTGAAGTGTAAAACAGCAAGGACATTTGCATCTCCAGCCAAACCCACAGAGGTCTAAAAGAAAGGCAAGATTTACATTGAGTACCTCTGCCTATAACCTGGAGGACATCTGGAACTCTTCAACCTTCACTCTATGAGAGAGAGACTTCTCTCCTGAGGGTACAGATTCATATTTTGACTCCATTTGTTGGCACTGAGGGGGCTTGAGCTTGAAATTATCAATTCCCTCCTATGACTTTTATATGAGACGAAGCAAGAAGTACTTCAGAGACACATGAAGCTGACACTTACAAAGCCTTTCTTGCTCTTTCACTCGAGTTCCTAACAGGGATCCAGCTTTTCAGCTCATGGGGGTGTTTCCAACCACCCCGAGTCACACTCTATTAATTGAGTGGAAATGAAAGGAAAATGGTTTCTCCATCTCACTTAAGGTAGGAAGAAAACCCTCACCTTCCCTTTCTAATTCTAAAGCAGATTTCAACGAGTCCCACTTTGTTATCAGTACCAGAGGCTACTCTTATGGCAGGAAGAAGATGATTTACAAGGTCAGTCTCCCACATCTGCTGGATATTAGTCTAGGCCTTTCCAAGAGGAGTTGGGTAGTGCTGCTGAATGGCAGGGGTGATAACTCATCTCAGCCTGATTAAGGCAACATTTCTTCTAATAACTTGTTATTAAGAAATGTGATTAACTTTGACTTCAGTACTCTGTAGGGATTTATTTTCTTCCTGATTCCTTTGAGCCTGATTTGATAGCAGTTTTGAATTGTGAAATTTGATGCCATCTTTGATTCAGTTGCATCAATAGCTTTTTCCCCCCCACAAAAGCTCTCTTGGTTCACTCCTTTATGCCACCAAGACTTGCTAATCTCTTTGTACCTCCAGAATTTCTTTATAATAATAATAACAAAAATCAGCAGCACACAAGATTACTTGCTGTACCAAACCACAGGTCCCAGGAACACATGGCAACATGGCAAACACACAGAGATGTGAGTAAGAGGAGATGGAGGAGATGGATGGTCAGCCTGGAGGCAGTGGCAGAATGAAGCCTGGGCACAAGGAGCAGGGGCAGGCCTGCAGGCAGCCATTAGGCAAATAAGGCACATTCAACCATGTCCCCATCATGAGGGGTTCCACAGGGAGCCACGTGAGCTTTTTCTGATTGACTTTGATGAAGGGATGCTGGAAGTAGATAGTTAAACCATTTCAGCTGGGCCATCCTCAAGACACAGTAAACATTCCCAGTGGAATGATCTGCTGCTCCTGGGTGCTCAGAGTCAAGACACAACAGGACACTGACTGCAAACTCCTTCTGAAGATGATTGTGGTATGTGGGGTCCTGGGGGGAAATGGTGGTGGAGCAGCATCTGCTTTACTCCTCAGCAGCTTTCAAACACATCTGGAGGGGTTGCACTTTGCATATCCTCCTGCCACAGCAGCAGAAATGGTTTGGGGGGTCTTTGGCATGGAAAGAAATTAATAGAATGAAAACCATTTGTACTGGACACTACCATTAGATCTCATTGTGGTCTGTCTGTCTATGGGAGCCTGGATTACCAAAGGAAAAGGATTGCCAGGATGGTCCTTTCTGTGCATTTTTCCAGGTAGCAGTGATAATTTCTTTCATATGGAGATGTCATTTCCACAAGGCAGTGCTTTCTCAGTTAGTTCAAGAATATATTCCTGATAGTGCAAACTTGCAAGCTGCCCAGAAAGCTTGTTCATTTAACTGTCAAATATATAGCTGAGGTAAGAAGTGCTTTCTCCGTTTCCCCCTCCATTTCTAGGTGCACTCCAAGGGATTAAATGCATTTTGAAAAGTACTCATGCTCTGTTTGCAGCAGTAGCCATCTCTTACCCCAGCTGTAGCTGGAAAAGCTGAGATCCACTGCAGTGATTTTGCTAACATTCCAGTGACCTGACCATCCACAGGGACAGGGTAGTTTTGATAGCAAGCCCTTAATTCTTCATTCTGTAGACCCAGCTGGTCCACAGAGGCTGACATCATTTGACCACAAAATATCATGCTAACCACCAAGTTCTTGCCAAAATATAATTTGATAGCTCAACACACTAAAATTTCTTTTGGAATCGGTGTCCACTATATATGCTATTATTCACCAGTGGCATGCATTCAATGTCTCTATGCAATCAGCCAGTCTTTTTTCTACAGATATATTTGCCAAGATGAAAAACAAGGAAAAATTTAAACCATTTTCAGTGTGCCTCCAACTATTGGACTAAGTTTTCTGAACCACATTGTTGAGTTGTGATCTAAATTAATGTATATTCTCCTGAGCAGCTGCTATTCAAACAGTTAGTCTCCACTTTTTTTTTATTACAATCTGTAAACCATTGAACATTAATATTATCAGGTGGGGCTACATATGGACAATCTGGGTTCATTACAAAGCAGGTCCTAAGGGAAGTTACTTCTTCCCCTGTAGTCTGGAATGATTTTATAGTCTTTTTTGGAATGAACAGTTCTCTTTAAACAAAAAAAAAAAGTCCATCTTTCCAAATACCTGCTGGTGTTGCTGTTGCCAATTTGACAACTGTGACATATGAACATTTCACAGGAAATGTGGAGGTTTTTTGGGATTGTATTTTTTTCCCCTCAGGCAGCTCAGAGTCCTGAAAGAGCTGCTGATGAAATATTGAACAAGTGTTGTTAACATCTACTTCCAGCAATATAACAGCTCAGCTATAAGTTTTAGTCAGAATAAAATCTTGATATGGAATAGCTTTCCACTGGAAAATGTTCTAATGAATCTTTTTGGAACTGTGTTGAGAATACCAAAATTTGTGAAAGTTTTCCATCTAAATGTTTCAGAATGAAACATTTAACCTTTTCCCTTTGAAATAGCTCTTTATTTTCTATTCAATTGACCTGATATTTTATGTTACAAAACATTTAAAATATTTTTGGAGTAGCTGAAACATTTTCTCTCAACACAAAATAGGATATTTTTCCCCTTTCACTTTTCTTTCCCCCAACATTTTGAAGCATTTAGCATCATCCTTCCAGATCAGAACAAAGTAGAGTGAATATACCCAAGAAATGAATGCATGTTCCCCTCTCTCTCCTCTGGATCTGAGCCACACAAGGCCTGGATCAGTTACAGCTTTCTGCTGAAAAGCTTGGCTGCTCACCTGGGGCTGCAGGGACTCGGGATCAGCTTTGGACATTCTCTGGTTAAGGCTCCAGTGTCAAGGCATTGCCTATCACAGCAGTCTCCATCCTCCCTGCACTCTGCAATTCTAGCACTGCAAGAACCACTGAGTGTGTGGTCTTAGTAAACACAGAGCAAATTCCAAACTCTCTAGCAGGATATCTTGAACAAACACTTTGTGTATAATAATACACTGATTAATAAAATAGAGCAGTTCAGACTTTATGAGGCTGTTGTGTGGAGGACTGAGATTTTCTGCTTAAAACATTTCCCTTTCTTCATCTTGAGAAACAGAGGAAGATCTAAACAGTTATCCACTATGTAATTATTGATTATCTGTGACTGCTGGTGGAAATGCAGGCTATTTCCAGATGAACAGGACAATTTTAACTACACTACAAGAAATTCAGTGATGGTTGCTAGAGCATGTAATTGAGGTTGTTACAGGTAAACACCAGCAAGAGTTGGGTATTTACCAGCTAAAGGCAGCTACTACCCACACAGTTCCAGCACACACTAATGATCAGCCCCTTTATAACCTGTTCTCAAAAGATTTACCTCTCCAAAGAATCACAGAATGGACAGAGTTGGAATCCCCCTGCCAGAGGCAGGGACTCGTTCCACTAGACCAGGTTATATCCAGCCTGGCCTTGAACATTTCCAGGGAGGAGTCCAGAAACCCTCTGGGCAACCTGTTCCAGAGCCTCACCACCCCTAGCATAAAGAATTTCTTCCTAATATCTGTAAACCTGCCCTTCTTCAGCTTGAGCCCCTTATCCTATCCCTGTATCCCCTTGGAAAATGTCCTTCCCCCTCTCTCTCACAGGCCCCTTTTAGGTGCAAGAAAGTGCCCCAAGTCTTACCCAGACTCTTCTCCAGGCTGAACAACCCCAACTGTCTCAATTTTTTGTACAGGAGAGGAGCTCCAGTCCTGGGATCAACTCAGTGGCCTCCTCTGGAGCTGTTCCAACAGATCAGCACCTTTCCTGTGCTGGGGGCCCAGAGCTGGGTGCCCCAGGTGGGCTCTCACAGGGGCACAGCTCACCTGGCTGCAGGGCAGAAGGGTGCAGCAGAGGGTTCTACAGTTCAGGATCTGGCTCAGCTGGTGACTGTGCCCCTGCTGCTGTGTTTTGGTGTTTCTCCAGCCATGCAGCTCTCTCTGTAGATGTTTGCCATCCCAGCTTGGCAGGGCAGGCTGAACTGCAGCCCAGCAGGCAGGTGTGTGCTGCTGAAGTAACCACGACAGGAAAAGGCAAATCCAGCAGATCCTTCAGGTAGTTCAACACCCACCCAGCTTGGCATGGAACAGCAGCAGTACGAGTACAGTTCCACTGCCTTCTCAGGGGACATAAACCCAATGAAGTTTTGCATAATCCTGCCCACCCACCATCTACATCTTTGGGATTTCATTGTAGCTGGGTGAATCCATTCAGCTAAAGAAACTTTTGATGTCAGGACACAACCAGATCTGAATGAGGTACTGCCTTTGCTGTCTATTTAACTCTACAATTTATTGTCTTTTAAAGCCATGCTAGATTATTTATGGAGAGGAAACCAATAAAAGATACAGATATATGGCAGAGATTTTAGAATGTTCTCTGGCAGGAAGCTACACTAAAGCAGAGAAATCACTGCAGGGAAAATACAGCTTCTCTAAAAAAAATATCTAGTATTAAGAGAAATGCACTTTGTCATCATCACATGCCAAGGTCCTTATAAACACCCTTGATTTTGGAACCTCTTAAATTTACATATTCTGGCATTAATATCCCGATCCCACAGATCTGTCTGAACAGAGATGACAAACAGTTACTTGATTAAACTGAAGAATTGACAAAGTCTAACTTGATCTGTAGTGAAATAGATTAGTAGAATTGCTGCTATATCAGCAGCAAAGCTGACTCAAGTTTACCAGTGTACAGCAATACATTTCAAAAGTTTAGCAAGAGAAACAGATACTCAGGAGTCCTTGGGGATCACTGAATTATTCAGTGTTGCCTTCTGAGTAAGGCTGATGCTGCACCACTTGGCTGCCTCTGTACCAAATCCAGTAACTGGGATTTGACTGGAGCACATGAAGGTGTCGCATCTTGATTTAAAGATTTCAAGAGATGGAGAATTTACCCCCTCTCTTGGCAAGTTATCTCCCTGTCTTCATTTTCAATTTAAACTTAACCTCAATTCAGCTTCCTGTTAGACAGGGGTTTGTATGCACTCTCCAGCAATATTCAAAAGTTGGTTTAGTACCTGATACTAATTAAATCTGAATTAATTTTTTTAACAGGACAGCTGCATCTCTTTCAGTTTCCCACTGCAAGGCATTTCATAGCATCTTCATAATTTGTATGAATTTTTTTTGTGCACTCCCCAGATTTTACAGGTTTCTCAGCTATGAGCAAGTTTCTCATGTATTGTGATATTAAACAAGTTAATCTTAATACACAGCTCTGCTCCTGTCATCACTACAGAACTGCCATGTCCCACAGCAAGCTCATGTTCAGTGCTATTTCCATTAGGACCCTTAAATCCATTTCTGAAACTGCCTTCTAGTTGGATGGTTCTTAATACTCATAAGATGTATTTCACTTGCATTGTACCTAGAAATCATTAGCAAGCCTAGATATGGAAAATAGTTAGAGTAACCCTCATTATTTCATGCCATATCAATGCAAACTGGCCTGGCAAAATTTCCTGGCATATGGCCACGTTGATTAGAATCAAGTTACTTGTTCATACTGCCTCAGCTGAGGCTGGTTTCACTTTGTGACACCCAGAGATAAATGATCCCCTCTTGCCTTCCCTATCTCCACAAACACTTATGAACAGATTTTCGTTAAATAGCATCAGTTTTGCTTGCCCCCTTAGCCATATTTGCAGCCTCATGGCCTCTGTCACAGGCTGCCTCCCACATATTCTATTCTCCAGGCCTGCAAGGCTCTTTAACAACACTTATTTCAAGCCAGCTTTGGGCTCAAAACTGACACAGATAAAAATACTGAAGTGCCTCAGCAGCAGTCAACACGTCCATCCCAGTTTGGATGATTCCAGCTCCAGCACTCAGCATCTGTGCCAGAGCCAGCTATAGCACCAACTAATTCTGGCCAGCAGAGCACATCACTGGGGCTCAGTAAGGGCTGCAAAGGGCAATAAATCTGACAGGGTATCATCTAACACAATCAATATGTTCAAATAATATTTTCTGAAACAAAAAAATAATGCCCAAAGAGCCAAACCTCACTTTAAACTGGGCACAGTATTGTCTATTCCCTTTCCTGCTCTGCTAGGTGAATCCCATATCAAACTTTCTCCTTATTTGCCCTCTGCTATCAAAGCTGAGCCAGGGTTACCAAGGTCACCTCTTTTTGCCTCTCTCTGGTAACTCTCCTCTAGGCTCTAAAGTTTGCTCAAGAGATTTATTAATTTATTAAATTGCTCAAAGATTTATTAAAAGTTAGCAAGAGAAAGCTGTGCACCTCACACAGCTCTTTTGCTTCTCTGGTGCTGTTTAGGCAAGCTGGGGTTTATTTTTTTATTCTTTATGGCTGCTGGTTTTCATCTTTCATGGCTATTTGTGAGGGCTGGAAAGTATTTCTGCATTCCCTGATGCTTGATTACATCATCCTGATTCTCTTTAAACACAAAAGAGAATTACTGAGTATTTCTGGTTTTCTTGAATCATTAAGACTTTCTCCATCTTCTGCTAAGCAAGTGAGCCCTACTATTGCTAGAAATTATTTTATTGCTGTTACCCTTTAAAATGCCTTACTGTCCTTAGGCTGCAAGGTAGAGCTTTCTTTTGCTCCCTTTCAAGTTTCCCCTTCTCTATATTTCCACAGGCTCTAATTTACATAATTGCTGCCTCCTTCCTCTTTCTTCCCCTCTTCCCCATTTATCTGATATATTTTTAATAGCTGCCTTTACTTCCTCACTTCATAAGGACGTGCCGCTAACCAAAGATGTCCTTGCTCACGATTATGAAATTGTGGTTTTTAGTCATCTAGTAAAGTTTCCTAGAATAATTTCCAGTTTTCATTCACATTTTCCTGTCTAGATCTCACAGTGTCTGTGTGAGCTGCTCTTTCCAAACACATCCCTTCATTTTCTTGGTTGCTTTGTGAAAAAGGCCATGGGGAGCATCACACACAAGACTGGACAGAGAGGTAGAAAACTGACTAGAAAGTAAATCTTGTGTCTTCCCTTAGACAAGGTAAAAGATGGAAAGTTCTTCATTTAACATCCTAACAAGAAAAATGAGATTATTTTCAATATCTTTTCAGAATATGCTAGACTAAGTTTCAGGTCCTGTTCTTATTTAGCCTAATTAGAGTCATTACCAGGAATTACTAAGCTTGCACAGGCAGTTTCTTTTCTAGGAATTAACCAGATCTACTCAGTTTGAAAATTATTGGAAATATGTTTTAGGCATTATTACCAAAGAAAAGAGAGGCTACTGGGAAAATGAGATTAAAAAGTCGAGAAGTTTAAATAAGCACTAAAATAACAAGTACTTGCTTATTCCTATTAAACTTTCCAGAAGCTTGTGCTTTATTAACAGCAGTGATAATTAAATGTGCTGTTAAGTCCAGCTGTGCTGCACTTGGGAGTCCTGAGGGAAAACACTAAGGCATGGCATTAGCTCCCCAGGTTTTTAGGAGCACCGTGGTGAGAGATGGAAAATGGGGAGTATCCCCAAAAAAACTGAGAACAGAAGAATGGAGTTGCCTCATCGATGTTCCTCCTTTCTGTTACATGCTGGGTTTCAGAACTATAAGGAAGCAAAGGACAAGGGTACATGATGATGCAGGAGCTTACCAGAACCAAAAGTGCTAATGATTATGAAATTAGAGTCTTGATTACAACTGAACACTGATTAAGCAAAAATGTGGCAGGAATATAAAACTACCTCTTGGTTTCTTGGTAGATTTTTGAGTGGTGGTATGATAACACACAACGAAAGAAGCATCCAGCTATGCATAAGCAGAAGTCCTAAAGGTCTTTTCTGGTTTTGTTTTCTGGGTGGTGGGGAATTTTTGGTTTTTCCCCCTTTTTTTCCCTCCTTCAATGAAGTTGTCAGCAATAGCATGAGGGAAGATAAAGAAAGGAAGAAAAATTTTGGGATAGTAGTCTTCGTAATAAACATTATAGAAACTTTGCTCCAACATTATAGCTATAGACTTGATTTTAATGTGGCTATTTGTGGGGAAATAAAATAGTGCACAAGCCAGGTAAAAATGGCTAGTAGCCAGGAAAAATTAGAAACACAGCAGAAGGAATCAGGGGGTTGGGGTATGCAATAAACATGAATTTGTCAGGAGGAAAATGACAATTGTCAACCTCAGGAAAAGACTTCTTCATCCCAGGCATGCTGCTGTTACTTCAGGCCATAGAACTGATGCAAGGGCTGAGGTTTTCATGTATAATGCAACAGGAGAAGTAATTCCAGTGCAGGAATAAAAAAGTTGATTGTTTTCCATCAACCCCAGCCTTCCTTCTTAGCTCATTTTAAAGTTTTAAATCTCTTTCCAGACTAAAATAACACCCACATAGTCCTATCCCCACTGGAGTTCAATTTAGTCATCTGGCAACACGATGACAAAATGATACTGCAACTATTTCTCAGTTATGGTGAAACCAAGAAAGTTTTATGAAAAAAACAAGGTTTAACTGGGGCAGAGAATAGAACTAGCTACTAAATATTTTACTACAGAGAGAGATCTGGAATATACACAATTTGGTGCAGCAGATTTGGTTTTCTGTGCTATTGGCAATTCTTTTTAAAGAATTAGGTCACTTTGTCAAGGAAACCTTAGTAACTGGCATATGTGGAGATTATACACTGCAGCTTGAAAGAAAAGTCTTTTTAACAGCAGCATCTCCCATCCTATGTCTATTGTTTTTCAGCAAACAACAGAAGATTTGTCAAATTGGAGTGGCTGTATTTAGTCTAATGTTTACACTTCTCTATAGCTGAATGCTAAATTATAGTGTCACACTGTCATAATTCTCTAAGCTTATCTGTTTTGGGTTTTTTTTCTACTCTGTTCCTTTACACATTCCTTCAAATTATAGGAAAATTTACTTTGAACACAACTATTTGACTTTTTTCTGGGAAAGACTGTCTTCTACTTCAGAAACATAAATCTAGAGCTAGAGAGATGTAGATGTATCTATGCGAGGTATATGTATTGGTCCTTATAAACCAAAAAACCAGAGCAGGTACTGTGGCTGACTGTAGAACCCTTGTTTTCTACCCAGTCTAGTATAGATTTATCCTTACTTAACCTTTGACATCCGTGTCTAAGACACCCCTCTGAGCTCTCTAAGAAAAAGGTAACTTTCCCTGATGGTGGTCAAACCTTGTAGTGGGTTGCTCAGAGAGGTTTTGGAGACTCCACCCATTTACCACCTCAGTGATATGACCCTGAGGAACTCCAGCTATCTCCATGCTTGGCCGAGTTTTGAGCAGAGGGTTGGGCCTGATGACCTCCAAGGGTGCCTGTTTGCTTTAGCAGCAGCAATGAATCACATCTCCAGCAGTCCCACTGGCAGGTGTAAAGTGCTGCTGGGCTCTGGCACTCTGGATCCACTGCTGGTGGTGCCTGGAGTGACCCTGAGCCTTGGCAAGGTCAGCACAAGTGCAGGGAGAGCTCATGTGGAAGGCAGTGCTGATGGATGCTGCTGCTGAAAGCTTCAAATATGCATGCTGCTGCTCTGAGGGGAGGATTGCTCTTCCATCAGACTGGCCACAGAGGCAGCCTCCCCTTGACAGAAATACTGCTCTTGAGTAGGTGAAATAATTATGAGATGAATATGAATTGAAAGTGCACTTCCTCTTGACCTACTTCCCAGGCAGAGAAGCACAGCTTGATGCCCTCCTGTTTGGAGAGGTAAAATTATCTCTGCATTCCCTGGGCTCCACACAAGCCTCTATTGTTTGGTACCAACCACATGGCTCATTATCGTGCCTACTACGCAGTCTCTCATAATGACTTCCTTCCCTCTCCTGTCAACACCCAGCTGACTAACCCAACTGGTTTCTGGGCAGAGAAGTGGGCCTGTTTACCCCGTCAATAAATACACCTCTTTTTTGTTTGTACTGTGAGGGTAAACATGCACAATGGCACTGTGAGCTGGCCTTGGGAGAGTGGCTGCTTATTCCAAGCTGCTCCAGGACTACAGGCATCAGATTCCTTCCTTGTTAAGGACACAGAGCTTTCCTACTCACAAGGCTGTGGGATGCATCTTTTCACTCCACCACAAAATCAATTACAAGTTCCATTAATGCCAGTGGAGTCTGGCTGGGCCCTGAGCCTCCATGGATTAATCCCGCAGCAGCCCAAGGGTTAGAGCAGGACAGTGGTGCCAATTCTGTGACAACCTCCTGGCATGAGGGATGTGAGCTCCAGAAATAGAGCTTTGACACATGGGCCTTCCTGTCTCTTCAGAGAGGCCTGTGGCTCTTACTCAGGTGTCTAAGTACAGAGGATGCTCCAGCATAGCTCTTGCTGGCATTTCAAAGCCATCAGCTGTTCTGGCACTGCATGGTTCTTTCATCAAAAAAACTGATTGAAAGGGGAGAAGCTGCTGGGATATTCTGTCCTGGATACGCTCCTCCCCCCCCAAAAAAAAAAAATAGTTCATGTCGTTTTTTAGGTATTTATTATAACTGATGTCTTGCTATACCAAGTTCTACTGGAAGCAGTAGAGAGCAAGGGGTCACTAAATGATTTTATAGTTAATCCATAATCTGAATAGACTACATGGAGAGAAGTGATAGGATGGTGCATAAATTGCCAGAACAAAATCTCCATTCCGATTTCCCAGGCAGAAGTCTGTAGGCCACAGTGAGGAAAACTTCTGCTAGGAAAGAATCTGATCATGAGTTGTGTTTTTTTCACATGTGCTTGACACCAAAGATAATAGCTTTTTCTGCAAACTTCACCCAGGATGGATTGTGAATCAGGGTACATAAATTACCTGCCAAACCCTGCAGTGCATCAGTGATAAGAGAACACAAATTCAGAAGTGCAGGTGTCAAATCAGCAGCTGGAGTGGAGCTGACAGCACAGCAGAGACAATGACCACTCCTGAATTCTTTCCTGGCCATGGTTTGAATGTTTCATCTCACTTTCCACATTAAGATGTGACACATCTGAGTGATGTGACCACTGTGACAGATCTGGATGTCCACCTGAGCTCTCTGCCTTGTCAGCAGTGATAATTTCATTCCATCTGGGCATCCACAGTTGCTGCTATAATCTCAGACATCACTCACTAATCTCACAAGCACCAGGTGTGTCCAATAACCACGTGTAGTTCTAGATTTATCTTATCTCAGGGTGTGTGTGCATGTGGTTTTGGTTTTTGGGGGATTTTTTCCCCCTCCAACGTGGTGATGTAACATTCTTCCTCCTGAAGACAATTCTGTTGTCAGCAAAGATACTGAACAGGGAAACTCCTTGTTTGAGATTAATTCAAGGAACCTGATTCAAAGGCATTGTTTTGGTTGTCAAAGCAAGCACAGCTTCAGCTGAACTGGGCTCTGATTCTCTTAATTTATTTTTACAGTCTAATTAAATTAATCTCAATTAATTAATTACACTAGAGAAGATTGCCTGGAATCTACACAAATGCTGCAAGCCTGCCAAAGCCAATAGGAGTTATTAATCAGCACCCTTGGACAGCCAGCCACACCCCAGGGCTGCCCACTCAGCTCCAGTGGATCTTTGTCCCCCACAGCTTTCAGCAGGAGCTCAGCTGGCCGTGGAGTCAGGCACACATCAAACAGGTCCTTGCCTCAGAGGAGCTGTAGGCAAAAGGCCACTCCACAGCCATTTGCTTAAACGTTGCTTTGCCTTCCCCAATGCAAAGCACTTCCTGTGACACTTTACAAATGTCAGCATAATGAAGCTTGGAGTTCATTTCATCCACCTCCTTCCAAGTGACTAGTAAGGCCTCAGACAGTATAATTTTTCAGAGAGCAGTATTTTCCTGCACTGTTGCCTGGAACAGCTGCCTGAGCAAGGGATTGTGGCTGAGAAGTTCCCTCTGGTAACTCCAGAAGTTCCAGCCCTGTCAGGCTCATTAAAGGGATCAACATTTAGCATCTCCTAATGGTTAGGAGAGACCACTGGTGATTTTTGAAGTGGGAGATTTATAAATCAGTTATTGCTTCCACGAGTCTGGAATGCTGGGTGGGTAACAGCAGCAAGGTCTGAGGTCCTGCTGCTGTGCTCAGGGACAAACCCACCCAGCAGGACAGCCTGGAAGCAGCCACCCCCTCCTCCTCCCCACAGCCCTGCTGTTTGCTGAGCTGCTCACGGGCACAGCTTCAGCCACAGGAGCTTTCCTGGTAACCCATGAACACTTCCTAACTCACTTCTATTCTAAACCTAGACAGCCCTCCACACTTCTGGAAGCACCAAACCCCATCTCCTGGCTCACCTAAACTACCTAATCTTGAGATGTGGTACCCTAAGCCTTTCTGTCTGTGACCTGGGGTAGAAAGTGATGTTGTAGGTTCCTTTTCCTGCCAGACCTGGGACAAGCAGACCTTCCCCATTTAAGGCTTTATAGGAACACTTCTTTCACAGCACAACTGCTCTAAATCATTGCTTTAAAAACTGAAACAGGAGAATGAAGTTCATGCTTGCTTGCATTCCGTGTGCTATCAGCAAGTGAGGTTGCAGAGAATTTAGGTTAAGGCCAATTTTATTTCTAAACCACTGTCTAGTGTGATCTTTAATATTCCTTTTCCATAAAACTGAACAGCCACAGCATCAGCTGCATGAGAATCTGAGCCCAAAACATAAAACCTCTCCAAGTCCTACTGCAGTGACCTTCCAGCAGTGCAGGAAAGAAAAATTGAAGACTTCAGGGGGCTAAAATTGACATTCAGGACATGTGGTGTTAAAGCAGGAGAGACAGTTTTAACTGAGGAGAAATTTTATGGGAAGAATGTGTCACATGGTTTGTATCCAATATTCAAAAGAACATAATCTATGGCTACAACAACCATTAAAAATATAACACATTTAATAAGGGCCAGTTTTACATGCATGACAAACTTCTGAAGTGGCTCCTTTTACAGTTCCCCTCCCAAGCTTTGTTGTAAACATTATTCACTGTTACCTGCCAGTCACAACTTAGTTCAAGGTCTTATTATTTAAAATGCAATACAAAAGCAGGAAAATAAAACAAAAGTAAAATTTAAGACCTAATTAATGGAAGAAAAACAAGAGAGAGCTCTAGAGTTGCTGCATTTCTTTTACTGTATGGACACGTCCAGCACTATCTTAAATGAGTTACATTACCATCTTTGCAGACCAAAGAACTATGATTTCTGAACTTTTTGTCCTTAGACTTCAACCCCCGCTGTGCAGCTGCTCAGAGAATTTTCCAAATTATTCAGTGCACTCCTGCAATGCCTCCTAACCTAGAATGCCTGTCTAGAAGGCATATAACCCTTTTTAGTCATAGTTATAGCCAAATCCATAATCCACTGGAAAAAATTCCTTAGTATACTATCAGAGGCACAGGATAACAAAGTATCTTAATGGTGATGTTTCCAGGGCCACGCTTTTGGAGTATAATTTAACATTGTGAACTTCAGCTGAGATGAACAAAGATAAATGTTTTAATTGTTTAACTTCCATTGAACTCTGTGGAAGTCAGACAGGGAAGCCCCAGCACCGTTTTTCCAAAGTGGGAGACATTACTGCCCACCAGCTGCTTCACTTCTGATCTCTGCCCAGCAGTAATTCACAATTTATGTTTAAAGAACTGATCCACCAATGGCCATTTTTATAACCCATTAAATGACTGCCCTGAACTTAGCATGCCTAACTCTTACAGCACCATCAGGCTGGACTGGAGGATGGGAAGGAAAAGCAAAAAGAATCTCATCCTATGAATCCTTCTGTCAATACAGCAAGCTACAAACCCAAACAACAGAACGACCCCACCCTTGAATGAACTCCAGGAAGACAATGGGAAGCCAAACTTAATATTTTTAATTACCAAGGCAAACCTTCCATTCTATCATTCTATAACCACCTTAAACCTCCCCCGTGAGCTTTACTGTACTGTGTCCTAAGGCAGGGCCTTGGCCCAGCTTTCAAATTATGAAACCCTTACAAAGCAACACAGCACAGGATCTGCTAATTTCAGATTTTCCTTCTGCATCCAGGGGTTTGAGTGCATGTTGTGTTGCATCTTTCCTTTGCTCTGAACATAAGAAGGGCTCCCTTGGTGACCCACTTAACAGTTAATACACCTCATCCAACCATTTATCTAATTAAATAATTTCCCCCCCTCCCCCACTTGCCCTTTTTTTAAACTTAATAGTCTATTCTCAGATCAGTTTTACAAACTAGAAGCCTTTTTCTTTTTTTGTGTATGCCTTTTGATGTGAGGCAATTCCCTCTCAAGGTTTTGTCTGCTTCAGGTTTCTGTCTCATATGGCCAAAAATACAGGCTCTGGCACAAAACCCCATCTGGCACAAAACCCCACCTGGATTTTCCTGTTGGTTCAGAGTCACGTAACTTCAGTTAAGAGCAGCAAGACTGCAGAGAAACCTGAACATTTCCTGTGCAGGATCATCCCCTAAACAATGTCTGTGTTCCCCCAGACAAAAGACACTGAATGTACCAGTGAAAGAGGAAAATTGGAAGGGGAGAGGCAGAGTGGGGGATGTTTGGTTCCAGCAGTGAGCAAGGACTCAGGAAGCTGCAGTCTGAGGGAAGGGAGGCAGTGCTGCATCTGTCAGAAAACTGGATCACATTCTGGGTTACTTCTGTTGCAGGCTGCCTGTGTGCTCTTCAGCAAGTCTGTGCCTGCCATAACAGGACACACATGATGTGATGAGGTGTCTGGGTGCCACTTGATTCTGAAAATAGAAGCATCCCCTCCTTGTGGGACATATCCCCTGCATCTGCTACTGTGGTAACCCCTTCTTGACCTGAACTGCAGTGGCAATTCTTGCTGAGAGGTGAGAGGAGCAAAGAGCTATTGTATTCACCACTTCACCTACGTACAGGCTCAGAGGGACAACAGCTCAACCTCATCTGCTTAGAAGGGAACACCTCGAGGCCTCTAAGGCATTTCAGAGTGATTTCATTGCTTTGTAACTCTGAGCCTGCAAAGGTTTCCCAGCAGACTTGGCAGACCCTTCCAGAGCTACCACTTACAGGTTCAAGAGCTGCCTTGCAGAGGTGAGCTCTCTCTTCTTAGCCACCTTCTGAGAATGCCCAAGAAGGGGATGAGGCACCTCTCTGTGGCAGCTGTCCATAGCCCCTGGTGCGTGGGGCACGTGAGAGAGCAGAACCCCCAGTCCCCACTGCTCATGGTGCAGTGCCATCAGCTCTGTCAAACCCCTCCATCATGCTCTTCCCTCTTCCCACCAGGGTTCACACAGCTTCCTTTCTGTGGAGAGCACTCAAAGGGTGGCCAGGGGCATGTAAAGCTCAGGATGTGCAGATGAACCTGAGCTCCAGTGCCTTGGAGTGAGGGAAATGCTGCAAGAGGTAAACCACCCAGGGAATGAGAAAATCATCTACCTGATTTCATCAGCTGCAGGGGCTTCCCTGCAGGATGAATTCAGTCCAGGTGGATTATGTTCAGAACACAGGAACATATTGCACTTCTACAGCAGATCTTACCCATCTCTCTCTCCCCCTACACATCACCCACATGAGGATTTGTGTTAATTCACAGACAGGGAAAACTAAAATCCAGGGAGAGAAACTGGGATGCCCTGAGCCACATGGCAAATGGCAAATTAACCTTGGGCTACCTCACATGAAAAGCAACATCAGGCCAGGGCTGGAGCAGTTCTAAATGCAGAGTTACAGGTCACAAGGGAGCACTGCTATACGCTTCTCCCATTCGAAGATTTTTCTCTTCTCCTCCTCAAACATCTGCTACAAACCAGAGTCAGAGGGGAACTGGACCTCTGGTCTGATCCAGTACAGCTGTTACCACATTCTCTCAGTCTTAGAAATCATCCTGACCCCTCAGCATTGGATACAAACATGCTTAGACTTGGAAAGAATTCAGTTTTAGGACCTTGCTTTATGAATGTTTTGTATTAAAACGATTTATATGAACACATTTGCTCTTTGGATCTGGCAGCAGCCTGCGATCAGACCCAGCTTTTCTTAATATTTTGGGCCATAAGCCATCCAGCTTGGGGATTTATTCATCTTAACGTGTTTAGCTTTGTAAGCACAATGCAGTAGTTACTGTTGTGCCTCCCGGCTGCTCTTCCATTTTTTATAAACTCATTTTCTCTGCTAACCTACTTTGATTTTTTTCCTTCTGAAGCTGTTTTTAGTCTTCCCCTGCCCCTTTTCTTTTTACTCTTCCCCTGCCCACTTTTTTTTTCCCCTCTCCCCAAACACTGGGATAAAACACTAGTGACTTGAATAGGCTGCGGCTTCTATATCCTGACTTTGGAAATAATTGTTCCCACTAATCCTTTTGAGTGCACTCCCAGTTCCATATATTCAAAGAGCTGTCCCCCCCACACACACATCCACACCCGATTGCTTCTGTTCAACAATCAGAGATCCTGCATCAGCACATTGCCATTGATGGTGCCAAGCAGCTCTTGAGCCCCAAACCCACAAACTGCTCCTGATCCATGGATGGAGGTTCCTCCAGCACTGCCACCACCCTTCCCACCTTGTCCTCATCCCAGCTACCTGGAAAAGAAAAATGATCCTGTATTCCAGCTCAGCCCTGCAGCCTGCCAGCCAGTTCCTGGATCCCTTCAATTCAGTATCATAAATATACTTAACGAGGGAGTTTAATATAGATTTGGTGAGAGTTATTTGAGTGATACATAATTTATGTTGCCCTGTAGCATAGGAAGCCTTGAGTGGCGTCAGAGTGAACAGATTCGAGCAACTTGCCAGACGGCAGCCCCGAGTGCCAGAGGGGAGAGGAGAGGGGAGAGCAAGGGGACAGCAACCCAGGAGGGAGGTGCATGGAGCAGGAGAGCTCCAGAGCAGGAAAAACTGTCAGACAGACAAGGTAAAAGGCACAGGGCGAGAAAGGAGTGGAAAAGGAGAGAATCAAGGAAGGGAGGAGGAGCTGAAGATGCAGATGGGCAGGGAGGGTCTGCGGGATGAATAAGAGATGAGGAGAGCACGGAGCAGCAGAGATGAAGAGCAGAGCACGAACACACGATGCGACAAGAGGGTCCCCGCAGCGGCGGGTGCCGCAGGGCAAGGGACAGAGAGCCCCGGCCTCACCCTGCTGAGAGAACCCCCACCTCACCCTGCTGCCCACAGCCATGCCCTGCCAAGACTGCCAGGACTGCCCACAGTCCCCCCACGGCACTGCCAGGACTGCCCACAGCCCGCCCCGGCCCCTGCCGACCCCTGCCAGGACTGCCCACAGCCCGCCCCGGGCACTGCCAGGACTGCCCACAGCCCCCCGTCCGGGCACTGCCAACCCCTGCCAGGACTGCCCACAGCCCTCCCCGGGCACTGCCAGGACTGCCCACAGCCCCCTCCGGGCACTGCCAGGACTGCAGGGCTGGGTTTGCTGTCGCCATCCCGCCCTGGCGGCTCGTTCCCGGAGCTGCAGGGAGGGCAGGGCGCTGCAGTCACCCTCCAGCCGGGGAAATGGGACAGGCTCTGCCGGCAGCCTCACCCAGAGGCTCCTTCACCCTCCAGTGACAGAGCTGCCCTCCGTGGGCACCCCTCGGCTCAGGGATGAGGGTCCTAAATGTGCACAGTGGTGACATCTCTGCCCAGCAGGTGTGCCTGCAGGTATGAGATCAAACAGGAGGCAGACACAGCAAATGGAAAGACCAAGTTTTTTTAGACCACAGAACACAAACAGTGCTTGTCAAGTCCACACAACCTGTGCCTGTCACTTGCCTAGGCTTCCACTCCTGAAGAGGCACTGGCCCCCAGCTGCTGGAAGTCACTTTTTGGGTGGAGAAATCACATCCAAACAGTGTCAATGAGTTTCCTGTTAAACTCAGCAGTGACCTGTCACAGAAGTGTAAGGACACCTCAGAGACAGATCTCCATCAGGACCAGTTTGATACATGGGGAGAGATACTAGGAAAGCACCTCTGATTTACTTTCTGGGATGTGTGCAGTATGAACTGAAGGCAACACAACACTTGGCTCTGAACAGGACCCCTGGTGAGCAGAACAGATGGCTATATTAAAAGGAAAAAACCCTAAGCACAACTGGAGTAGCCAAGAGCCTCCACAGAGGCTGAGGAGGGGGGGACTGGCCCTGAACACTCAGTTTTCCTTCCACCTGCAGCATCCATGATGAGGTTTACCATCACTTCTGTTAATGGAAAGCAGCCAGGACAGTTGCTGTTGTGCCAAACTGCAGAAAATCAGCCTTTGCCTCAGCAAGTTCACAATATAGTTACTAATGGCCAAAGAGCTCCCTGGGTGCCCCTTCTCCTGCACATGTGTGGCTGTACACAGACCACAGAGCTGGAAGACCATGGGTGCTTCCTCACCCATGAGCTGACACTCAAAACTCTGCAGGGGAATCCCAACCCACCAGGTGAGCAGGGGTCTGGTCATCACTGCTCTCTGTGCCTGGGCATGGAGAATAAAAAGGTTAAAATTTGCTCCCTGGTGAAGGAGAGTAGCTCAGAACTGTGCCCTTAGAAGCAGCAGCATTGATTGAGGGCCAGGCTTTACCCCCTCTGCTTTCTGCCCACAGAGAGGGGCTGTGCTCCTCTCCTGCCCTGCAGGATGGTGCTGACTGTCACAGTGTGCTTTCACCTCCCCCAGGCAATGCTTACAAAGTATTTTTGGAGCTGCTGACTGGCCAGAGCTGGGGGAACATCCCTGGGTTTTCCCTGTGCCTGATGCTGTGTGGCTGTTCAGGGCTGGATCCCCGTGGTGCTGTCCCTGCACTCACCCCTCTGAGCCCGTGGCCTACATTTGTGTCTGTTTTCTTTGGCATTTCCCTTGGAAGGAATGGCCAATGATACAGTTCCTGCTCAGACAGGGCCCTCTGACACAGGGCTCCCATAAAGATTGTCACTCTCATTCTTGGGAGCCTCATGCTGTCCCACTGCCTCTTTCAGGCTGCTCTCCCCTGGGGACAGGGTCACAGAACCCACAAACTACACAGAGATCTGCAGTCAGATCTGCTCTCTAATTCTTTTCCCCCCTAATCTGTAGAATGTGACAAGTAAACTGAAAGTCCAAGAAAAATTAGAAATGGTTTGTGCTCCCATTGACCCAAAATCTGCCAGCTTTGAAAGAAATATTTAGACAAAGCTCCTCCAAAAGTTTACAGAAGGGAGTAGCCATTTCTTGTAAAAAATAAATGCATGAAAACCCCAAATAATTCCTCTTGAAAATTAATTTTAATGGAAATTTTTCAGGTAGTTTCAGTGAGCCGTGGAGCTCAGCATAGCCTCTGGTACCAGAGCCTGGTTTCACAGGCCTGGGGCCCTGAGACCTCGCAACCACAAAACCAGAGGACAAGTTGAAAAAGAAATATATTTTTAAAAAATCCATTGTTTTTTTGCAGTGATATTGATCCTTCTTTCCATAAGAATTCTGACAAAAGTTAAAAACAAAATTAGAAGTGGGAGTTAAATCTCTCTGTGTCTGCACACTTTTGAGTAAGAATTAAGCCTCTGACTTAGAAAACATAGATGGGTGCCTCACTCAGGCCCTGAGGGGAACTGTATTGCTGTGCCACGTTTACACACGAAAAAAAGGAAAGGGATTTGCCTGGGGTCAAAGGGACTAGAAAGTCACCAGCTCTAGCCTGATGGCATAAATCACTTTGGTGAGCCTTCAGGTGTCTCCTGTGACTCCACCTGGGGCTCTGTGAGCCAAAAGGGAATCATTTGATCTCCTCAGTGATACCACATACCCTCCCACAGCTGTCTGGGCAATCCCCCTACAGGGAAACCCAAGTGGTTTGTGAATCAGCTCCTGAGCTGCAGGAGTTCACAGGGCTGAACTTTAAAGAAAGCAGAAGCAGAAATGGAAAGCTTTGTGTGCGTTCTGGCAGCTCAAAACCAGCATCACAGCCATGCACTCACACCCCACAAACATTGGTTCACTGCTGACAGTTATGGCACAGGCATCCCAAGCAAATCCATCCTCCAGCATTAATCCAAGTGCCAGGTCTCTGAAGAGTCCTGGTTTGTTTAAGCCTCTCCTCATTTGAAGCATCAGGCTTCCATTCTTAGCTGCTGCACTAGACAGAACACTGAGGGCCAAATCCATAAAAAACCTGGATCTCTGTAACTTTTCCTTGCATCACAAGAAATTATGTGCCATGTGCTGGAGTGTGTCAAGAGAAGGGCCACAAAACTGGTGAGGGGACTAGAGCACAAATCTGATGAGGAGTGGCTGAGGGAGCTGGGGGTGTTCAGCCTGGAGAGGAGGAGGCTCAGGGGGGACCTTATCACTCCCTACAACTGCCTGAGAGGGGGCTGCAGCCAGGTGGGGGTTTGGGGCTGCCCATCACAAATCTTAAGCTGCCCAGATTCAAGTTTAGTGTCCAACTTCCATCATCCATTATCCTTTTGGGGATCCTTCTGGATCTGCCTGGAGTGACAGAACTCTGAATCTGGAGTCACACCTTTTCCATTGTGAAGGTTTCCCTGTTCCAGTTACTCCACACAGGAGAGCAGCACCTGCCTGTGTTTTAATGGCCCCAATAGGAACATGCCATCACACTCATCCATGTGAGAAAAGCCCATGTCAAAGCTGTCTGTTTTCACTCCCTGATCATCTGGGACACAGAGCTTAGGACGTTGCAGCTCCGCCCCATTTCACACTCCAGGTGAAGGAACATGAGGGCAGCTCAAAAGGAGGATGTGTTTTCATTCAACAAGAGCTCCTGACTTGCTGGTTTTTTCTCCATGTAAGCAGCCAGAAGCAGATGTCTCAGCCTCTGGTACCAGTCACTCACTAAACAGCAGCTCTGCCCTGTTTGTACAGTGCCCTTGTTCTCACACCCTGAACTCATCATTGCACAGAGATAAACTATCAATGCCCAGCCTTGTCATGCTGCAAGGAGGGGGGCTGGTTCTTCAGGAATAAGGAAAACAGCAGATGAGATGGATCAAATCACCAACCCTGCACCATTTGGTATTGGCTCCTCTGTGTTTCAACAGGGTCACATGTTTTTAAGCCATCCAAGGGGGAGCAGTCCCTCAATACAGGTTTTTAAAATGCCTCCACAGACATGACTTTTTGCTGGCCTCCTTTCCTCAAGATGCCTCAATTCTGCCCCTGACACCAAGCTGTAATGTTTCTTTCTCAAACACCTACACACAGCCCTGGAGCTTTTACCAGTTCTTTAGACTTCTACTTTTACCTCCTTCCAGTATCTTCTACCTTCCACAGCAAGAAATACAGACTCTGCAAAGGAGCCACATAACCACAGCAATGTCACTGTCAGAACTAAATGCTTTGAGCTATCATATTAAAAAAAAACCCAACCAAACCAAAAGCCCTTTCCTACCCCAAGCAAGCCCCTTGTCAGGGACAGCAGCTCACCAATAGTTCACAACAGACACAGCCTTTCCTGCTCACTTTGTCACACCAGGGTGACCAGCAGACTGGGGCCACAACCCCCTTCCAAAATGCAGCCCCAGTTTCAGGCACAGCCCATGTACACTGCTGTCCCAGGATCACTGGCCCTGTTCATGCTCTCCCAAATCAAAGAGAGCCACCCTTGCCCAGGCCTGCTCAAAGAGACCCACGGTCACAGCATAACACAGGAGCCATGACCCTTCCCCACTGACCTGCCTAGAGCATGGAGGAAAGGCTACATTTTCTGCTTTACCTGGAACCAAAGGAGAAAAACAGAACTCACCATTGAACGTAGGCACGTCCAGTGTACACCCAAAGAGGTCCCTGCTCCTGTCCTGAGCAAAACAGAGGCAGAGGCTGGCCCTCACCCCTGGGTAACCCATCAGGCAGTGCTGAGGGCAAGGCTCCTAATCTTACTGCAGCTGACAGGAGGCTGATCACTCACAGCTGAAGCCTCTCTGCTACATGGAAGTGTTGTTCTTCTTTCTTTTGTAAGAAAGAAAAGCCCAGTTTATTGCAGATATATCTAAATCTCTTGTAACTGTTGTCTTTGCTGGTGGTTTATTACCAGCTTGTGATGCTGTGGGTGAATGGAAAACTGTAATCCACTTTTTTTTGTTGTTATTGTTTTTTTAATCACTTGGGTCAAGAGAGCAACAGGTGAACTCACATAACAATGGATGGCTAAAAGCAGCCAAATTATCATGCAATTAGGTGAAGGGCAAGCAGCTGATCTGGCTTTTGTAAACAGCTATTTCTTTCCACTGCCAAAAAAACCTGCCTGAATGATTAATTAAGGTTAGGTGTGACCGATCCCACCCCTTGTCTTGTTGCATTTCAGTGTCTGATGTTTTGAAGAAATGCTGTCCCTGGTTTCAGAAACAAACCCATGACTATTTCATCTGCTTTAGCATCTTGTGTAAGGGAGAAGGCAGCAAAAATTGTTCAGAGAAGGTATAAAGGCCAGTCACAGAATCGTAGAATTGTTTATGTTGGGAAAGACCTTTAAGACCATCAAGTCCAGTCACTAATCTAATACTGCCAAGGCCACCACTAATCCGTGTCTCTAAGTGCCACATCTGCTTGTCTTTTGAATTCCTCCAGGGATGGTGACTCACCCATTTCCCTGGGCAGCCTGTTCCAGTGTCTGACAAGCCTTTTGTTGAAGAGAGATTTTTCCTAATATCCAGTCTAAACTTCCCCTGGTGCAGGTTGAGGCCAGTTCATCTTGTCACTCTTGCATCTTACTTGGGAGAAGAGACTGCCCCCCACCTGGGTACAGCCTCCTTTCAGCTAGTGTAGAGAGCAATAATCCCTCCTGAGCCTCCCCTTCTGCAGGCTCCCTCAGGACTCCTCACAGGACTTACCCTGCAGACCCCTCACCACTCCATTGCCCTGCTCTGGACTTGCTCCAGCTCCTCAATGTTCTTTTTGGAGTGTGAAGGGACAAGAAGTGAACCCAGGATTTGAGGCGCAGCGTCACCAGCGCCCAGTCCAGGGGGACAATCCCTGCCCTGCCCCTGCTGGCCACACCATTCCTGTCCAGGCCAGGAGCCTTTGGCCTTCCTGACCACCTGGGCACACTGCTGCCTCGTGTTCAGCCAGCAGCTCCAGGTCCTCTTCCACCAGGCAGCCTTCCAGCCTCTCTCCCCCAAGTGTGTAGTGCTTCATGGAGTTGTGAGGTGCAGGACCCAGCTCTTCATCTCGTTCAGCCTCACACGAGTGTCCTCAGTGCCTTGATCCAGCCCCTGCAGATCCCTCTGCAGAGCCCTTCTCCCCCCCAGCAGGTCAGCACTCCCACCCAGCCTGGTGTTTGCCTGCCTGAGGGTGCACTCCATCCTCTCATCCAGATCATTGGTAATGATATTAAACACAACACCCAACCCAAAGAGAAGATCTGTCTCTAATCCCCTGTACATTTGAGTTCTGTCTGTGTCCTGAAGGAAGAGAATTTAATATTCCTTGCAAAATCCCTGGCTTTCAGATAATCTACATCATTGTAACTCTGGACAAGCTTGTTTTCCACAAAAATACCCATTATTTTTTTAACCTTGCTGAGCTCCTGATCACAGCAAGTATCTTGTGCCTATTAATACCACGAGGCAACTGTGAGGGGAAACTGGGCACTCTCAACACGTTTAAAATGTGCAACTTTGGCCCTGTCCCAGGCTTCTAGATAAACCCTGGGGGGAAGTCAGCACCCCACTGGACAGAGATGTGTGTGTTGGCTCAGCAGTGGTTCCTCTGTCTCCCCAGGGTGTGGCTCCTCACCTGCGGGTCCACGGGCCCATGAACATCAACCACTACGCCACCAAGAAGAGCGTGGCCGAGTCCATGCTGGACGTGGCCCTGTTCATGGCCAACGTCACCCAGCTCAAGGCTGTGCTGGAGCAGGGAACCTCCTTCCAGTACTACCACGCCCTGCTCGTGCTCATCAGCATCTCCCTCTTCTTCCAGGTGCTCATTGGGATTCTCCTCATCATCACTGGTAAGGTGCAGCCTGGCAGGGGTGGCAGGGCACCCACAGAGGGGCTGGCCTGGGGGGGAAGGGGGGGGTCTCTTTCCCCAGAGCAGACCCCTCTGGCTCCATCCAGGGCTGGGGTGGGTGGTAGGGGAGTCAGTGTCACTCAAAGTGGGTGGGTTGGTTTTCATTTCCATCTCTGAGCACAACTCTCCCTTCACTTTCCCACCGCTGAGCCCCATCCCAGTAGGGATTTGGTCAAGATGGGCCTCTTGCTGCCCCTGCTGTTGTGTGCTCCTTCATGCAGCTCTTGCAGACACTACATTTTAGCTGTATTTTATATCTTACTTCATCTGGGACCTAACAGAACAATTTAGGCAGAGGTATTCCCTATATGAACCTCACATTAATCGATCCCAGAGTTTTCCTGGTGGCCTACAGGCAGTACATTAACACCAGCATTGTTAAAAAACCAGCACTGGTTTGCTAGTGCTTGCCCAGTGCTCCATCTGATACAGGAGTTGCTGTATTTCAGTCTCCAATGGATTCCCAGTACTAAACACCTGCAAAATGCTGCATTTCCCTGTGTATCCTGCATGGGTTTTTATGGGGGACAGAGGATTGGAGGCTCTGGGAGATCTGTGAGGTGTTCCTTCCCCTGCCACACACACCACAGCTTTTGCTGGTGGCAGCTGTGGTGGCTGGAGCCAGCTGGGAGGAGAAAGGGGACAAGGGACCAAGCCATGGCTGCTGTTTGCATGGCCAGACAGCCCTGGTCACCAGGGTGCTGCTGTGTCTGAGGGGGTCAGTGTCCACCAGCCAGGACTGACCCATTCCTGTACCAGGGCTGACAGCTGTGTCACCACACAGGTGACATCTGGGGGTCAGGGAGGAGCTGGCCTCCCAGTGCAAGCAGAGCATTGCTGTCCTTGTCTCCTGTGTCCCACAGCCTGCCATCACCATGTCCCATGGCCATGCAGTGTTGGGGGGGACCATGGCTTGTGTCTGGCAGTGAGCAGCAGTAACTTGCCTGTTTAGGGTTGACCCATTGCAGGGCCACGGCACCTCCATGGCAAAACAAAGAATTTTGCCAAAAACTCAAAACAAGATGAGTTTTTCTCTGCTCCATCCTTCTGTGTCATCCCAGAGCAAGCTGTGGCTCCTGTAGCATTCCTGTGACTGCTCCCTCTGCTTTGTGGCCTCAGCACTCAGGGCACCATGAACATTTCCCAGGCAGGGGATGTCTGCAGGGGCTGGGGGACTTGGAGCCAGCCTGGAAACCCCCTTCACTTTTTGCATTGTGCTGTACAGCTCGTTTGAACCTGAATGACATTGCAAAGCAACCCCGCCTGAATGTACTCAACAACGCTGCCACAGCCCTCATCTTCATCACAGTCATCCTCAACATCTTCATCACAGCCTTCGGGGTGCAGAAGACTGGCCTCTACCCTACCAGGAATTTTGGACCTTATTAATTCATGAGGCAGTGGACTCAGGTAAGAAAGGGTGAGTTCCCATCACTGCCAGCCCCTGGCAGGGCTCCCATTCTCTTATTCTCAAAAACATCACTGCAAGGTGGAGAAGCTATACAAATTAACAAAACTTTTCCACAGACTCGCTGCTGTCCCAGAAAAACCTGTGACAAATAAATTCCCCCCGAGAAGGAGGAGTTCTCCTCACTTGGTCTCTAAAGCAAGAACACCAAACACCCCAGTTGTTGGGATTTATTGGCACCAAGTGGTTTTTGGAAGGCTGCAGAGCTCATGGTAGATATGAACAGCAGTTGTGGATGGGAGCTGAAGTTGGGGAAGAAAACTGGGTGTGTTCTGGGAGGAACCCCAAGACAGCAGCACTACCTGAGCAGAAGGAAAAGGAAGGTGCTGGGCAAGGCAGGGGGGAAGAGCCCTTTACAAGAGCCACTGTGGTTTGGCAGGGACTGCTTTAAGCACCTAATGCTCCTTTTCAAGGAAACCCTGTACATAAGAGTCCATCCACATGGCTGGGTTCCCATGTCATGCCAGCAAGGGAATGAAGTGTTCTTAAATCAAAAGCACTTTAGCTCAAGAAGCAAAATTCCCATTTCTTGCTTACATGACCTGCAAAATGTAAACACAGTTTAAATGCAACGTCCTGGGGCAACAGCCAACAAGAAAGCTTGACAGACACATGCTGTGGTGAGGGAGGATGCAAAGGCCAAAAGCCTCTATAAAACATTGCTGGTTTGGGATCCAGAGAGGGGCAAGGGCTGAAGAGCAGCACCCCAGAGGTGCAGGGGCAGCTGTGGTGCCCAGCAGTGGCTGTGGCTGCTCCTCTCTGGCCATGCACATGGAGTCTGAGGTGACCTTACCAGTGTTTCTTGTCCCCCTGCAGGGTCTGAGCAGTGCAGCTCTCCACATCTCCACTGACCTCAGCAGGAGCCCCTCAACGAGTCCAGAAAATTGGGTTAAACTTCAAATCTGTGTGTGCCACAGCACACCAGCCCCTGATGTAATGCTTTTGCAGTTGTGAGGGGTGGGAACATTGCCTTTCTAAGCCACAGCAAACTTTGCAAGAGAAAACTGCAGCAATAGCAGCAGGTATACATGTTAAAAGTGCAATTCTGTAAGTCTATTTTCTTATTTTAGCTGCCTGCTTCACAGATTCAATATTGGCTCATTTGGTAAAGACTGAATGATTTACTTTGTAGGCTAAATAAATAAATCCAGCTTTTTTTTTGGTCTCAAACATAAGTTGATGCCCTTAAAGCAATTCTATCTCTAATAGTTTACCTCCTAAATGTTGGAATGGATTTCTCAAACTAAAAAACAGCTTTTCCTAGGATAGAATGGTGTGTGTGCATGAAGATAGCTAGAAGCAGTTCAAATGTTTTCCTAGTTGTTTAAAATGAAATGTGACATAGTTAAGAAAACAATCAGATATTTCCAGCACTGAAATATTAACAAGGACAGAAAATGGTTATTGTGGTCTGATGTCATCATCAGGAAGCTATCAGGAATGATGTCAGAATAGCCTGACAATATTTAGTAGAAAATGAAGAAACATTATGCATAAGGACACAGCCTAGGCTTATTGCCACAATGAAAAATTACAGCTGAATAGCTTATTACTATATTTAAAAAATCATCATTATGATTTATTCTTATCACTAATATAAATGTTTTAAAATGTATTTAGTTTATAATGACAGCTCTGGTAATTCTCTTGTATTAGAACAATTTGTTTCCTTAAAAAAACCCCTTTGAATTAATGAACTTCAAGATTTTTATTAAAGAGTAAAAATTTTTGATCCTAAATTTTTAATTCTACAGTCATGCTAAAAAATGGTATTTTAATAGCCTTATGTAAGCTTATTTAAATAATTACATGCTCTTTTGATTATTAAATGATTTTTCCATTGTACTGCAGAATCAGAGTTTAATATGGATGTCTCATTTTGTATATCCTTGCCACCCCTGAGAGACAAATGCCATGAAAACATCCTCACAGCAGTCTTCTGGAGCTACTGGGAGTGAGTGTCTGACACTTAGAAACAGCTACAGACAGGTTTCATTTGTATTCTGTACTTGACTTTACAACCCCAAATTTGTGTCAGTCACACGTGGTGCTTTTCCTGAGAGGCTGTGAATGATCCTGCCCACGAAGGTGGTGGGTGAGGCCAGGGCCAGCAGCAGTTTAGCACCTGAAACCAACAGGGACTTCTCTGAGCTGAAGCAAAGTTGCATAAAAAGGGTAGGGTGGAAAATACCAGTTCTGCATTTACCAGCACCTGAGGTGGCAAAGCTGAGCACAGTCTGAGCTCTGTTGGGTGAAGCAGGCAGAGACTTGTCCTCCACTCTGGTCTGGGGTGACTCTGAGTTTGCTGCTGAACTTGGTCCTCAGCCTTTGCTCTGCCTGGCAGCAGAGGGGTGGATGTTTCTGGGAGGGCTGTTATCCACCTCCTCCAGGAAAATGCTTCACCCCAGAGGCAGCAGAGTGACTTGTAGGCACAGCAGAACCACAAGCCAAGGGCTGTCAGCCACTGCTGGCTGGCTGGGCTCACGGCAAGGTAAAAAATCCCATCTGCATGCAGACCCCAAACCCTGGGACTCACTGCTTCATGGAGCAAGAGGCAAAGCAATTAGAACTGATGGCTGAACTGTGAAGAGAGGGAAAACCAGAAAAGATCCAGCTGGGAAAGAAGCAGTGAGGGGAATTTCATTACCAGATCTTAACTTCATCATTGTTTCAGTGAGTTACTGGATGGGGTATGGCAGCATGTGAGGCCTGCACAAGCAGAGGGGCCTTCCTGCCACTCATCCCAGGCAAGCAAAGACTGGAATAGTTTCCCTCCATCTCCTTTAATACTAATCATTTCTTGTTATAGTGAAATCACACTCATTAGCAACCTTGGCTGCCTTTTCCCCTTTGTGTGCGACTCCCATTGCTGCCAAGCTTTTGATACTCAAAGAAGGCACAACTGAAGAGTAAATGGGTCAAAATGGAACCCAAATCAGCAGCTGCTGTGGAAGAGCTGAACTCCCATTAGCATGGGCTGTGCCAAGCACTGAGCTCAGGTCTAGGTTCCCACCTGTGGTCTTCTCCAGGAGCTGTCCTCTGCCTGCCAGGAGCACCACTGTGTTTTCCACATCCTCTCATCATATCACACTCATGCTTTGCTGAAACGTGTATTTGTCCACTGCCTCCACCTTGTTTCACGTGACAAACCCATGCAGACAGGAGGAAAACTGTTTTGTTGCCATCCCACTTCCCACAGATGCAGAGGGGGCTGAAGCAGGGCTCACTGCTGGCCAACCTTGCCCCTGCACCTCCCACCCACCCTGCCTGCAGAGCTGTTGCTTGGGCACAGTCACCTCTCTCTCTGGTGCTTTCAGATAATGAGGACAGAGCACACCTGGATTCTAACCCCTGGTGCAGTGATGTGGGTGCAAGTTAACACACAGACAGAAGGGAGCTCTTGTAGGAAGACAATGTATTTATAAAACACCAGGAGAATCTGTATATCCCCCCAGCTCCAACAGAGACAGGTGGCTCAGGAGTCGTCTTGAAGGCACAGAGACACTTTAAGGCAGGTAACTCAAAGGTACAACTCAGATTTTCAACACAAGGCATCTGTATCTAAAAAACAATCAACTTCAGATATTTGTAGGACATGAGGAGAGATGTTCACACCGGGCAAACATTAAGACAATGATGAAACAAATAATGATTTTCACACAATACACTTTGCTCAGATTAAAAGCCAGCCCTTCTTCATTCTCTTGCTGACCTGCAAAGCAAGCCTGAGCACCACACTCCAGTCCTGAACACACAGTCACATTTGTAGGCAGAGCCCCCTTGCCCTGCACCTCACACTTGGTGGCCTGGACTCCCCAGGCTGGTCACATCCTGCCCTGGAGGAGGCCTATTCTGCAGCACTGTCCATCATCTCCCCAGGCTGGTCACATCCTGCCCTGGAGGAGGTCTGTTCTGCAGCAGTGTCCATCATCTCCCCAGGCTGGTCACATCCTGCCCTGGAGGAGGTCTCTTCTGCAGCACTGTCCATCATCTCCCCAGCCACAGAGCTGCTGGAGCAGCTCGCTCCTGGCCTGATGCAAGGAAAATCCTGTGCAACTGACTTCCTCCAGCTGTCCAGGCAGGACACAGCCAGGATGCACATGAAGGCCAGAAACTCCAGCACAGCTTCCTAAAAAGATCCTGGTGACAGAAATGTGACCAATTGTTGAGGGGAGTCAGCTTCCTGGCCATGTTCTTTCACTGCATGGCTGAGGGTTCTGCTCCAGCTGTGCTTCCTGCTCTCCTCCTCTTTGTGGCTCTGTCTGGGGACAAAAGCTGCAGCTTGTTTTGGAAGAGGGGCAGCAGCCCCAGAGCAAAGCCCAGCACTGCTCCTGCAAGGTTTGCTGCTGGCCAGTAAACTGGGGAGTGTGGAGCCCCTTGTGCCCCTGCACCCTGCAGTGAGGTCTCTGAGCACATGGGCTGAAGAGAGTTTGTGTCCCCATGGGCTCTCCAAGCTCCTCCATGGAGGTGCCAGCTAGTGCCAATTAGTATTAATCACATTTGCTACTGCAATGCTTGGACACCAACTGAGAATTCCCACTGAAAGGAAGAACATCTGAGATGGCAGCTTTGACAGTGGGGAAAGTGGCCATCAGGAAAGTGGACTGCAAACCAGTAACTCCTTACATCTCCACCAAGGAGTCCTCACGAGGTAGTTCTGCTCACCACTGGCCTGGGTTACAAGGTGTGAAGGAAGGGGTACAGTCACAGCTGAAAAATGGGGGCAAAACCCTCAAATTCTGCTGCAGTGCTGCTCTGAGGGCTGCACCCTGCTGTCCAGTGCACTCTTTAAAGGCTGGCTGTCCTCCGTGGTGGGGAAGACTCCTGTCATGAATGCCAAGTGAGTTACCTTCTGGATACACCCAATTCTTGCCAGTGTCTGCAGATGGGTACCAGCTGCTAACTGTGGGTGCTGCAGACCACATCCACAGCCAGATGTGGATGCACATCTGTACAAACAACTCCTCCTCCCCGAGCCTGACTCAGGGGCTGCCATGGAAGCCAGCAGCTGTCCCTGTGCAGAGCAGGCACCACACTGCTCCCAGCTGAGGCCCAGACAGCTGCTCCTGTCCCTCCTGGCAGCCTCTCCCCATTCCACAGGCACTGCGTGCCACAGCCAGCCTGGACAGGCTGTGCAGGCACCCTCCTGCAGCCTGGAGAGCACCTCACTGCACACTGCTGCACTTGTGCTGGCTCTGAGGGAAGCACAGGCTCTGACTTGCACCCAGAGCATGACTGACACTGCACATTCCAGGCAGAGACAGTGCTTATTGCAACATTGCATCACAGAGCTCTGGTCTCCCAAACTCCTCCAATACTCCAAAAAATATTTTTTTTTGAAAAAAGTGTTGACTGTTGTCTGCCTCTTCCCTCTCACCCCAGCTGCCATGATTTCTTAGTGTCTGCATGGGTATTTTCCCTCAATAGGAAGACTACTCTGGCTTGGGCAGCTGGCTAAAGCTGCCTCTTCTGGGATGTTCAGTGTCTCCACTCTGGCAAAGGCTCCACGGATGCAGAGACACAGCCTTCTCTCCTGTCTACTTCTCACCACAGCTGCCCACTGCACAGCAGAACTTTCGGGTATCTGGTTGACCTTTTCTAAATCCATCACTCACAAACCCCAGACTGATGCAAACAGATGACCTGACACGATTTCTATCTCACGAGCCAGAACTTGCATGATCAGTTTTCTACTGCAATAGTGGAACTTGATGGACTTGTCAAGGCTCACAGACCCAGTAATGAATGAAAGCCTATTCTGAATTGGCATCTACTCCATCAGCAAAGAGCAAAAAAATCTAGTACCAGTCAGCTTTGCTTGTGTTCTGCATATATCCACTACTCCCTCCTGGAAACTCCCCACAGAGTGTCTGTGGGCAGAAATGAGCAGCATCCCATGTCACACTCTCCCCTCAAGCCTGAGACCTTTCCAGCATGGTATGGGGACACTGCAGCTCCAGTGTGAGCACTGAGTGACCTGGAAGTTCTGGGTTTACATAGTCTTCTAAAATGGTTACAGGGTTAAAAAACAATCTTGCCTTACACTAACAGGAGTTTTATGGGATGAGACTCCCCTGTAGCACCAGGCCAGCTGTGGGCTCTGTCCACAGTTCTTGCATCAATGACAGCGTGGGTTTGCCCATCCTTTTGTTCACTCTTCTGTCCTCACTGTTGGTTACACCCAGTGCATGTGCCAAGACCTGAGGCCACCTTCTCTGTACCAGGCCAGAGCTCCCAGGGCTGCTCCAGGAATGAAGCACCAACAGCTGTGCTGGCTCTCCAAACAGAAACTTCCTCTCTACAAAAGAGTCAAACTATGACAAGACACAACTGTGAGACCATAACTTATTAAATTAACTTTTTGATGCTGTATAAATGTACAGGATCTTGAGAGCAGAAGACTCTGTCTCCTCTTCTGACAAATCACAATATTTCAATTAATAAAATATTGCCACTTCTTCCCTGCTAGGGTTTCCCTGATATTGTTAGGACAAACACATGTCTGTCAGATAAGGCTGCAAAGTTCCTCCTGAGATGCCCTGACAGCTTCTCTGTAGAGCCCCTCCACTACCCTCAGGCAGTGGGTCAATAATTTAGGTGGAATTGTCACATCACCCCTGCCAGCTCACCCAGCTACAGGCAAAGGTGGCTCCTGTAAGGGAAATGTATTTGCAACTCCATCCACAGCCCATAATTTGCTGAACATGAGCACAGTTTTTCACAATGAGCAAAGTGAAAAGCACAGAGAAACATCCAAGCACCAGCAGCCTAAAGTGCCTATCAGCTCCTCTGCACCCAGATTTCCTTAAGTCAGCACGTGGGCATGTGGGTGCTAGACTGATCAGAGAACTTTGGTCCCCTGTCCAACATCACAGGTACAGGAGAGATGGCAAAGGAGAGGAAATGGGGACGGTTGTGGGTTCTTTTCTTTTTTTTCCATTCAAGTTTTGAAAGAGAAGCTGCGTTGCTCTGAATAAACCATTCTGGGCTTAGCTGGGATTTGTGTTTGTCTGGTGCAAGACTCAACAGGAAACACAACACCTCTCCCAGTGTACCTTCCACCAGACTGCGTGGCAGGGAACCCAAGTCCTTCCCTTGTCACACCTCTCCACACTCCTCCCCAGCCCCAGGGATCCCACGTACTGGATGCAGTGGCTGGCCAGAGAAACTCCTGCCCCGCTGGCCCCTTCCTGGGCTGTGCCATGTGCCATGGGAGGGCTCTGGAGGCAGAGGAAGGCTTGGGGCACTGGGCTGGGTGCCCTGTAAAGTGCACATGTGGGTGAGATGGTGGCAGTGCTGCCCAGCAGCTCTGGGGTCGAGGCTATGCTGTCCTCAGCTGGCGCCGGTTCCACATGCCCCGCTTGGAGTGAAACCAGTGGAAGAAGTTCCTCAGGGCCAGACGCTCCACTTCCAGCCCAGCCTGTAAGATCCTGCCAGAAAGAAGAGCAGACTGAGGGAAAATTCCATCCCAAAGACACTGAGGGACTCAGCCCCAGGAAAACTCTTTTTTAAGCTGTGCTGTTGACAAGAGACTGCAAACAAATGGGACAGTCCAGGATAGCTCAGGGGTATTCTGTATCCATAAGAGGAATCTAATGACCCTTGCTGAGTGTCTATGCACCCTTGAGAGCAGGACTGCTCAGGAGTGCCTGCACATGTCAAGATAGAAGGAAAGACATCTGGCAGCACAGGACTGCAGTCAGCTGACAGAAAAGACGGGACAGGGCCCAAACCCTACAACTCCAAACCCAGAGGTCCAGGATTTGTGCAGTGGAGATCCCTCATCACAAAATCCTCAGAAACTTTAACTCATAATCTTTAAATGCCTCTCCACCAGCTGGTCTTCAAGGGAATTCAATTGCTAAATGTCATATGGGAAATGTGAGGGACCCAGACTGTGCTCTGCAGTGCTTGAAGAGGACAAAGTCTTCACAACCACCAGTGCCTGATCTGCATGAGACCAACCAGCAGTGTGGCTGGAAGGCAGCAGAAAACTGCTCTTCCCTTACTAGTGGCTGCAGTAGAGTGTTTTGTGTCTCCTCACATACTAGGTTTGAGGTCAGGATATGCTCAGACTCTCCCTCAGTGGCCAAAGTTATGGTGGCAGTAGCCATCTCAGTCTCCTTAGATCCCCACTCCTGTGGTCATTGGTTCTCCAGGATCTGATGGGCTTCCCTTCCTGAGCACTTGAGCAGTGACAGTGGATTCCTACCTGTCCAGGAGCTCCCAGTCCTCTCCTCCCCAGCGGTCCCGAAACTCTCTTGTGTTCATGCCTCCAATTTTGTCCAGGTCAGACTTGTATATGCCCAGGAGACCAAACCCATTCACCTCCCAGTAGCCTGAGGAGAGCACAAAAGAGGCACAGCTTTGTTGGGGTTTTGAACCACTGATGGCTCCAGCAGAGCTGCTGGAGACTCAAGCTACTTTTAGCAAATGTTGACACCAGGGAGTAACGCAGCACCAAGGCAGAGTCAACCATGCCAGCCAGCCCTGGGAATGAGAAAGGCTTGTGGACAGACACCATGGTCTGTCCTGTCAACTTGTCAGCAGAGCCTCTCACATCTCCTGTCTGGCAACACAATTCCTAGACTGTCCCAGCTTCCCAGGGCTGTCCCTGTGCCTGGATGGCTCAGGATGTCCCCCGCTGTCTAATGGAAATCCTATTCTTTTCTCCCTCCAACCTGGCTTGGTTTCCCCCACCCCTGGTCTACCAGCTCTCCTCAGGACAGGCTGTGCCCCCTAAGAAGACAGAGAGATGGACAGACAGAAATAAAGGATGGTTTTCCCAAGGTCCTTAAATCCATAAAGAGCCCTAGGAGACAACCAGGAGAAACATCAGATAAAGGGCTCTGGTGGCTTTTTGATCTCAAATTCCAAGTACCTGGTGCTGTCAAACCCCATCCCATGTCCAACACACACTCACCCCGTGGACTTGTGTGAAGTGCCTCAAGCTCCAGACCCTGACAGTGCCAGAGGAACAAATGCAGAGGAGGCAGGCACTTCCCTCCTTCCCCATTTCCCAAAGTCTGAGCCTCTTACCATCAGGCCACTGTGGGGACATCCCGCAGTGCAGCCTCATGACCATGGGGGCAAAGGCCATCTTGCCTTCCACACAGTGCTTCCTGATGGAATCAATGACTCCAGCTGGGAAGTGGATGTGGAGGTCACACAGGAAGACAATGCTGTGTGGGTCCTGGAACCAACAGTACCGGGTGGGGAAAAAATAGGTTGGCTTTCAGTAAATCTTTCTTGAGGAGCAGGAAGACAGAGATATGGGAGTCAAAATCTCATTGCTGCATCAGAAACTGAGATCCCCAGGGCTGGCCAAACGTCCCCTGAGTGGCTGTTCAATGATGAGTGTGAAATACCATGAACTTGACCTGGCAGAGCCAGGATCACAAAGTTGCTACTGCTGATTTCCCTCCTGTCTGACAGTCCCAGCAGGTGGACCAAGAATCAAACAGAGCACAGGCTCCTCAGAATAGAGACCCTTACTCTGGAAGGACATTGAACTGGTCTGCTAGGCTATTCCCTTCCCTAAAAACCAGTGTGTTCAGTCCCAAAGGCAGTGGCATCACCAGACACACACTACACACTTCCCTGCCCACCCAAGGCCCCCCAGACTCACCGTTATGAGGTCAATCCCCGCCTGCAGCCCAGCAGAACGCTCAAAATTCCCTGTCAGCTTCAGGTACTGATAGCTGGGGGTCAGAGGGGAAAGGCAATTTCAGTGGCACTGCAGGCAGTGCCACACCAGCACTCGGCTGTGCAGCTGCCCAGCCCCGTGGACCGTCTGGAGCAGAGAAACCTTTGCTGGGGGAGTGCACAAACCCAGCACTGCTCCTGCTCCCAGTGTGCCCAGAGAGTCCTGCTCCTGAACAGAGCCTGGCAAAACTCTTCTCAGCTCTAGCCCAGCTCTGTCCTAGGACTAGGCCTGGAACCCCTTGGCATGTAATGGAAATGACCAGGCAAAGCTGTGTCAGATCAGAGCAGGGTCATTCCAGCAAGCTCTCTTGTCCCACTTCTCACAGCTTCCTTTGTCTTTTCTGTCCTACCCCTGCCCCATCACTGGGAGACTTCCTTTCTCTTTTCTCTTTTGAAATCTTGAAAAAGGAGACAAATTCAATAAATTTAGCTGGGAGACTACAACAAGTATTGCCTTCACTTTTCCATGCATATATATGTGTATGCACATCATAACAAGACCACATTCCCGTGTACGTGCAAGGCGTGGATGGATGCTGTCTGTGGAGATCCAGCTGCAGCAGGCTGTGCCTGGCCAACACTCAGAGACTGCCAGATGTGCTATCTGCAGGCATACGTGTGTGAGTGGCTTTTGTGACCAAGCAGAACTCCCACCTGTGCAAGGCAGACCTCTTGAGAGCCTTCTCTACATCCATGTCATCACTGCTGTAGTCTGTGATGATGATGCTGAAGTAGGGATCCTTGGTGACTCGGAACAGCTCTTCCATGTCAGAGATGAACTGCAGCACCCAACGTGCCTGGTTTTTCACTGGTTGTATTGCAACAGGGAGAGAACCAAAGAAAACTGATTTCAGTGGTGTTTTTTCTCAACAGGCAAGGCTTCTTACCTTCTGTTAAACCCCAACGATCTTTCAGGGAATGATGAAATAAGCCCAGGCTGAAAACCTGGCCCACAGAGCCAAGGAATCAGTGTGGGTTCTTTCCCCCCACGTGACAGGGGTTTTCTCTGAGCTTACAAGCCATGGCTGCTTGGGCCCTATCACATTTCTGAGGTATTTAACTTGGAGAGAACAGGAACTGGAAGTGACCCAGGTAGGATGGCTGGGACTGGCTCAGGCCCACAGAACAGGCCTGTCCCCGCTGTGGGAGCAGGGCCCTCACCTGGCACCACGAAGTGCACCACGGCGCGGTGGTTCCAGGAGAAGCCCTGGGGCCAGCACAGCTCGGGCTCGCCGGCCGCGGCCATCAGGTGCCGGCGGCGGCCCCAGGCCAGGCTCCTCATCCTCCTCTCCTCGTCCCGGCGGGCGCTGCCGGGCCAGCCCCGGGCGAACACGAACTCGGAGAGGCGCAGGCGGCGCCCGGTCGGCCCCAGCAGCTCCAGCTCCAGCAGGTACCGGCTGCCCCGGACTCGGTCCTGCCGCTTCTCCACGTTGACGATGCGCTGCAGCTGGAAGCGCCTGCGGGGACAGGGCGCTGTGGGCACAGCCCCGGGCACAGCCCTCCCTCGTCCCGCCCTTCCCTGCCGGGCTCCTTCCTGCGGCCTCCCCTGCACTGCTGCACAACTCCCATGGGAATGCCTAGCACCTGTTTCTCCTAAATCCACAAGCATGTGGGATTAGACCTGGGACTCCGGCCAAGAGAAAAATATTTGGCACGAGAAACGAAATAAAGGTGACACGGAAAATAACAAATGTGTCTGAATGATTGTGTAGGGCTGGTAATAACGAGTGTATTCAACACCACCTACAAGGATCTTGGCACAAGGAGCGTGTTTGGGCTACTGAAACTGACAGCTTATCAAACAAGAGTATGGAGTAGCACCGAGCAATAATACAATAAAAACTGGCAGGAGCTGTAGATTCAGAATGGCCAAACCTGGGTGAAATGCCAGGTCATGCCCTTTCGGACCATAACAAGAGTTTCTATCTGTAGAAAAAGTTTTCTATCTAAGTTTTCATCTATAAAATAGATGCTCGTGAGTTAAAAATCCTGAGAAAATCTTGTGTGTACTGATCAGTTACACCTGGCTGTGACTGATGTGACCCTGAAAAAGTAAATGTGATCTTAATACGTAGCATTAGGCCTGCTTCCAGCAGGGATTAGAAGCTAATAACACCCATTCCATAAAATATCCATGATACTGGTCACTTAGGTATAGGAAGACTAACACCAACTGAAACCTACATGGAACAAAACTGGTGAAATAATTATAAAAATTAAGGCCAGCCCAGCAGAAGGGTCAGGAGTTAGCTTGTTTAGCTTATGGAGGCTAGAGGAAGTGTGTTTGTTTGTCAGAAGGGATGGTAAGTTTTGGGAAGAAAAGGAACCAAGACCATGTAACAAAAGAGTACCAGCAAAAGCTGGTACCATTTCTCAGGCCAAAGAAGCCTGCCTAAAGTCCAGTGTTTTACACAGACTCCTTGCCTGAAATCTTATTTGCCACATCTAGTTCATCCTCTGATTCTCACCAGTTACTCACATAGCAGGTATTCCCCATGCAGCATGGTAAACCAGCTCTGGGGCAGAGCCCCTTGGTTTTCTCACCCTTACCCTTACCCTTTAGTCCTCTGGTTGAGCTTCCTCAGGAAGACACGTGTAACTTCCAGGGCCTCACTTTCTCCCAGCAGCAGATTTCCCGAGGTGTTGCATTTCAGGTCGATCCAGTCTGTGCGCAGCATGTCGAAGTCCAGGTTGCTCATGCTGAAGGTCTGCTCCCAGTTGACAGCCTGGTCAAACACTGGTACGTAATCAAAGTCTTCCTCATCTTCCTCCTCTGGCTCTCCATCCACTTCCTCCTCTTCTGCTGCTTCTCCAGACTTGGCTTTCACAGGAGATGTCCCCTGCACCTCTCCTCCACCTACTTGGTGCCCATTTGTGGCCTCCTGGTGCTCAGCACTGTGGGGCTGCCCCTGGCCCAGCCCCTGTGGCTGCTGGCTGGGGCTGGCAGTGCTCCCTGCGTGGTGCCCAGCTTGCCCAGACACTGGGCCCCACTTCCCAGCTGGCACAGTGCCTGCTGCCTGCAGCCTGTCCCTCCTGCTGCCCAGGTCTCCTTGAGGCCCCAGCCCCTTGGGAATGGTGACCCCTGAGTCCCTGGGGTGGCTGAAAAACTGCTGCCTCTGAGACACAGTCCCAGGAGGGTTTGCCCCTCTGACAGGCACTCTCCCCTGGCTGGCCCTGGCATGCTGTGGGGGGCTCCTGGAATTGTCCTTGACTCCAGCTTTCAAACGGGGTCTCTTCGTTACTGGGTGTCCCTCTAGGCCAGTCAGGCTGAGGCTTTGGTTGCTGTAGGCCAGCAGGGCTGATTTGACACCAAATCCTCTTTTTGTCCTGCTCCACATCTCCTCTCCTGCCCTGTCCCCCAGCACGGAGAGGAGCCGGCGGCGCTCCCACAGGGAATAGTCACCATGGACATTGTCACTGCCCCACACGCTGCTGGGGGCCTGCCCTGCCCTCCCTGTGCCAGCCTGCCCGGGGACACTGGTGCTCTGCACATCCTGCTCCTCGTACTGCAGCTCATCCGCGTTCCCCTCCTGGGAGCCTGCAGGATGAATCCAAGTCACACCTCAGCCACACCTCCCACAGCCCTCCCTGCCCCGGCCACGCACCCCCAGGCAGGTAGGTATTCCCTGCTCTCAGTGCTGTCTCTCTTGCTCAGAGGGACAGGGATGCTCTCCTGGGCTCTTGCTGCCACCAGCCTCCTCAGCACCACCACTGCCAAGGGCTGTGCAGCTGCCTGGCTCTGCCCTCAGCTGTGTGTCTGCCCACAGCCCTGCAGGGCAGGGGTGACCACAGCCTGCCACACCTCTGGCTGTGCCACTCCTGCCCATGTTTTTGACAGAATTGCACCTCAGCTAAGCTGTGGGCCTGAGAGTTGCACGTTGTCCACTGCAGCCCACTGTTTGCTGAGCTCCCAACCTGCCCTTAAGGGGAGTAAAAGTGGCAGCAGGAATCTCCTCCCAGCAATCTGGCAGGGAAAGGCTGAGACTTCCTTGGTATGGAAAGTCAACAGCTTCTTTCAGCTGGTGCTGCAAGGCCACACACAACAGTGACAGATCAAAGGATCCTCTGGGTTCTGACATCACCTGGCTGCTCTGTCTTTTCTCCAGAGTCCAGGCTCTTCTCTGGCCGATCCATTTTCATGTACTTGTAAAATCCAAATCTGCAGAGAGAAGAGCAAAACACAAGTTTGATTAAAGTTACTTTGCCCTTTCCTGGAAGAAGGAAGAAGATCCTGAGCACAGGGAGGCCCTAATCAGCGATCTTACTGGGAAAGTGACCCTCCTTATCCTGCCAAAAGGTCCTCCTGAATGGCTGGGAGTCCTTGCACAAGGTGTCTGATTGTTGCAGTACGGAGCATGGAAGTAGCAGCTCCCTTATGGGGCCACCACTGGGGTCTGGGCACCAGTGAGGATGTGTGACATGCATTTCTTCCCCTAGACAGAGCCCTGGTGGTGAGCATCATTTGTTTTCACAGTGACAGCTATCAGGAGGCTGCAGCCACAGGCAGGCCAAGCTTGCTGGGAATACACTCCCTGATGTATGGGAACAAACATGCTCTGACTCAGCTACTGGGTTAACTGTGCAAGAAAAGCACTGGTAGTTTCCCTTGAGACCTAAACATATTTTCACTTATAAGTTATCAAAAGAAACTATAAATGCTTTCATGTTTTGCAAGACTTAGGGGATCTTTAAGAATTAAGCAAGTCCTACAGAAGCGAGCATGAAATTCCACACCAATTCCAGCCTTCAAGCTCCTCCCCACCCTGCTAGTAAACCCAAATTTACAGCATGATACCTTTCCAAATAATAAGGGTTTTCCTGGTAGAAGCATTTGTTGTCTTTCTCCATGTGGCTCAGGCGGCTGTAGTCATTTGGGTAAACAAAGGATAAATGAACCTGTGCAGAAGGAAGAAAGACGAAGTGAAACCCTCATAAATGCCAGACATCAGTCCAAGGTGACCCAGACACAGCTGCAGGGTAACCAGCCCTTTTCAGAGGGAGCAGGAGCTGCTCACTCCTTGCCTCTGCAGTAGCAGGCTGTGGGAATGGAAGACAGAAGCAAGCATGCTAGGATACATGCGTGTATGTGCCTTTTACCCCCTCCCTCAGCACCTGCCCACCTCTCACCGTGAGCTGAAGTCCTACAACAGAGTGAGAACTAACTGGGAGAGAGGTGGCCAAGGCCCCCCAAAGAGATGTCTGTGGCTTTAGTAACCCACACATACTACAGCCCCCCTGGAGAATGAAACCCTCAGCCGTTGTGAGACTCCCTGCAAAGGCAAGTTCAGACCCCTTAGCCAGCAGGATCTCTTCCCCCTGCCCGTGTATCCCCGGGCAAGCCCCCAGAGGAAGCCCCACTCACGAACTGCAGTCCCTGGTAGCGCTGCAGGGGAAATCCATCCACCAGGTAGCTGGGCCTGTAGGGGCACTCGGGCAGCGCCCGGCGCAGGCGGGACCGGCTGAGCAGCGGCACTGCGGGAGGAGGAACACACGGCCGGGCTGGGCCGGGGCTGCACCCCGGGCACCGCCCCACCTGCCTCTGCCCCCGGGGTCTATCCATCCACGTGAAATACTAACAAATAGATTAACCAAACCTTCCTGCACGGCTCAACTCTTCACATTCCTTTAAGATGCTTACACAAAAATATGCTTGGGGATGCTGTCTGAGCGGGATAACCAGGAATGAGGAGCTGGCTTTAGTCTGTGCTTTGCCTCCTGCAGTGACTGATGCTGTAGCTGCCCCTCTCTCTTTATTCTCAGGACTAAAAAGCATGGTCTGGATAACCGCAGTGTAGGAGGACAATCCTTCCCAGCTGCAGTTACCTCTTCAGCTGCTTTGCAGGACTTACCTTCATAGAGAGTGTCCCGGGGGTCAGGTTTCAGCATGTCAGCCGGGTGTGTCCTGCCGCCAGCAGCCCGGCCCCTGCCGCTGGCCGGCGTCTGCGGGATGTGCCCGACCTCATCCATCTTCAGCAGCGTCTCGTCTGCAAACCAGGGAGAGCACAGCCAGAGGCACGGGATCATTTGTTCCTGGTCCCAAAAAGCACCTCTCTGCAGTGCCAGCCCTTTCCACATGGCACTGCATCCATGGCGCTAATGCTGTCTCTGGCACGGGCAAAGGAAAGGCTCTGCCCCAGGCAGCTGGAGATACAGAAGCTGTGGGGTGGGAACACGGCTTTCACTAAAAGCACACACACACAGGGATGAGCAGAGGAGGAAAATGACCTCCTGCCTTGGACACACCAGCAGTGTGTGCTGAACAGGCCCCACACTGGCAGGAACTACTGGGCACCTCTGTATTATTAGTAAAAAGTTTCTTTTTAAAGGAAATAAAGAGAAATGAATGGGAGGAGAAAACCTGAGGAGCAAAGCTTTTCCCTGTGCTGGAAAAGGATCAGGACCTTGGGGAAGGACCTTCAGTGGCTGAGGAGGATGGTACTCCACAAAGGGAATGAAGCCCCACAGTAAGCTCAAACTCAAGACTGGGTATTGGTTACATTTTTCCTTGGGTGCTGCTGTCACAGGACTTTGTGTCTCCATGGATCTTGCGCTAAAATGAGGGGAATTGAATAAATATCCATGAGGGAAAAGCAATATCTTGCCAAGGGCACTGGTGTGCAACTTCTGGGTACTGAACTATCTGGGACCCCAGAAAGAGTGGGATGTCATATGATACAGCCAAAGGCTAATATGAACGAGGGAAAAACTATGGGCAGAAGGCAACAGATAAAAATGAGACTGCAGCACTGCACCTAATCATGAAAGGATCTTCTGGAATGTCATTCTTCTGTTCTACACATAATTAGTAAGAAGGAAAGAGCAGAAGGTAAAAGGGTGAAGATGGAAGACAGAATGGAAAGCCCAGTCCTGGCCAGATGGGAGGTTTCAGAAAATACAGCAGCAGGTTGTGATCCCAGACACAGCAAATAGATGTCTAGATTACATCAGGGAGTATTCCATGCACAAAAGGGCTAGTATGGAAAAAAGGCCAGAAATGTTGGAAGACAACAGCAGTAGCTATGGAAAGGGGGAATGCTGGCAGAGGAAAGTGATGCTTACAAGGCTGGGCAGGGGTAAACAAGACTAAGGAGCTTCTTAACTGATAACACCATCACTTGATGTGCTAAGAAGGGTTTACAAAACAGGAGGGACTGGACTGATGTGTTTGCAGCAATCCAGCACCAACTGGAAGAGACCTGAGGCTGGTACAGAGTAAAGCAGCACCCCTCAGCACTGCCAGCATGTCCTGTTGTGTTCAGGACCAGAGTGAAATCTCCTGAAGTGCTACAGCAGCCCCTTGTCCTGGCTGTGCCCAGCACACCCCCACAGTTCCCAGGCCTTGGGACTCGTGTTCCCCCTGGCTCTCAGCAGGCAAACTCCATCCTGTGTTACTCAATCTACAACACTTCTCACCTTTGACTCTCCTCTCTGCCCTTCCTCACTACCTCTACACCTCCCTGGAATAATGTCCTAATCTTGCTTCCACTTCTCCTGTGTTTAACAATGAGTCACAGCCTTGTCCAGAAGTCTTTCTCCAGAAAATGTCCCAATGATGTGTATGCCTGGTATTTGCCTGGCTAGACAATGATTCATGGTGAAACACTGGATGCCAACACATTTAGGAAGAATGGGGAGGTGCTTGGGAAAACTTGTGATGAAGATACTTACTAGCAAAAAGGGAGAGATATTGGGAGTCAATGACTTTGAACTTGGCTTCTGGATCATTCAGTCTCCACTGGAACAGAAAACACATTGAAATGAAGAATCTATGGAGTTAACCAAGCCTGAATAAAAGGAACACACTACTCCTACTAAGACCAAATTTACCCAGCAGCAAAAGTCTGGGAGTGAGCTGAGATCCCTCAGGACACATCCAATCCAGGAAAGGGCAAAAAGCTGCAGCAGACCCCAGAGAAGGCAGATCTATCCCAGGTAAGCAGAGGAAAGAGTCCTGACACACATGGCCAGGGCTATCCCACACAGAAGTAGGTAAGGGCTCTGGAAGGGATTAGCTGCATCTCATGCACTGCGGAGCTGAGGCCAAGGAAAGGAGGGAAATGGCTACAAACATCATTCCTGAGCTCTCTGGGGACACATATACAGGACCACCGTTTCCACAGACTCACTGCTACTTCCACATGGTCTGTTCCTGTGTCATCCTGCTTGTGCAGCACCTCAAAGTAGTACCTGCCTGCTGCTGACAACCTGTGAAGAACAAGGTGTCTGTCACCAGCAGCATTAAGGAACATTTCTTTGCTTGTCAGCAGACAATGAGTGGAGAGCAACCACACCCATGAAACAACCTAATTCTCAGGGTAGGCAGGGTTAGCCCTGCCAAGAAAATCCAGATCCTGACAGTGAGATAGGTGGCTTCCCTTGTGCACCTGGAGCACTCCAGACCCTTCTCAGTTAATTCCCAATAACTCCCTCTCAGTGCTGCCTGCTGGGTTTTGGCCCCTGGGAAACCTGGCCAGTTCCAGGGCAGGAAGTTTGGGATATAGTTCATACAGGGGAACCTGGATGTGCTGAGGGCTGATTGCTCCAGGCAAGAAAAATTCAGTGTTGCATTCCCTCAGTAAATCAGCAAAGCTTTGGCAATACCCCAGAGTAATCCCTTTCTCTGTATTGCTAAACTCTTCAGGACAAGCCTGAGTGCTTTTCCCTTGTCCTTGTGATTTCCTGGTCATGTGCAGAGGTGGCTGGGACTGAGGGACTTTGCTCACTCACCTCACCATGTTTGACTTCTGGCTGTGAAATTTCCCAAACTCTCCTGGTGCAGTCCACTCCTTCCCTGTCTGTGAAGAGACACAAGATGGCTCTAGTTAAGATGAGTTTCTTCCCTTGTTACTGCACTGACAATGATAAAAACAGAAAACTGAACTCCCTCTTCCCTCCAATTCCTCCTGGTAAGTCATCTGTGAAATCCATCACCTGTGGACAGATTTAAGTCCCTTAATTGTGAACAAGGGACTCCCAATAGCTCTGCCAAGAGGTAACTGGCTTAAGTATCACATGTCATACCCCATCTGGCATCCTGTTGTCTGGAGCTGGGCAGGGAAAGAAACCTGGCTACCCCAAGGAAGCAGCAAGGAAGTCCAAAGCAGCAGTAAGTCAGGAGGGTCTCAGTTCCCCCAGGAACATGGAAGCCTGGATGGGAGAAGCTGTGCAGCAGGCACTGTACCTTGCCTACACTGGCCAGCAGCTGGACACCAGAGGGTTTTTCATCTGTGCTCAGCCAGAACTCTGCATTGTCATCTGCAGCAATGGCAAACTGGAACTCCCCTGTGGAGAGATGGAGGAGTGAGAAGGGCTTGTGCACAGAACAGATCCTGCTCCTCTAAAATGCTGCCTTTGCCCCTCCTGGGAGACCATCCTTCCCTTTTGATATTATCATCTTACCACCTCTGAACTCTCTGATCTCCCTTAACTCTGCTGTGACTGAAAACAAACTTTACAGAAGTCACTGGTTCACAGTCCCTCCTGCACTGGCCTCTCCTGACATCTAAGCTGGAAAGCCAAGAAGTCTGTGCAAAGCCTCCCCTGACACCCCTTCTGCTTCCAGAGCAGAATTGTGTGTGAGATGCTGTGTTTGGATGGAGGAATGTGCACGTGGAGCCCCAGAGAGGGACAGAGGTGTTGAGGCTCACCCTGTCTGGGTCACAGGGTGGCAGCTGCAGGCAGGGCCCGTGACAGAGGGAATGCCAGCAGGCTGCTCAGGGCACAGGCCTGCAGCTGGGGGACACAGATGTCAGCTGCTGTCACATGGCATTCGTGCACCCAGGGACAGAAGGGACATCACTGATGTCATGGGCAGCCCTGGCCACGGAGGGAGGGAGGCAAAGCTCAGGGACTGTTCGTGCCCACACGCACGCCGTGGGGCTGAGCAGTGACAACAGCACAGTGATTTATTTATCCAGCACTTCCCATCTGCTTCCCCTGTGCTTTCCCCTTCCCCCCTGCAGGGGAGGAGGCTGATATGTTTTCAGGCACGCCAAGGCCACAGCCACCCACAGGAGGGACCTGCTTTGGGCTTGCCAGGGTGGGGGCACCAGGAGGGGAGGTGACAGGAGACACAAGTGAAGGCACTCAGAACCCTCACCATCAGTGAAAGGGTGCAGGTAACCAAATATCCGGAGACCATAGTTGGTCCATTTTGGGGACACAGCCAACTTCTTCAAGGTAGTTCTTGTCTGAGGTGGAAGAAGAAAAAGTTCATAAAAATAATTGTAGATGTGACAGGAACAAGGGGAGAAGCAAAAACCCTGGGACAGGTGGGCAGAGGGTTTTCTCTGAGAGGAGGATGGGGAGTGGGATGTGATGGAGGCAGAGGGAAAGAGCAAACCAAGTAAGAAATGAGGTGGAGCAGGTGCTGCTGAGAAGGGAAAAGCTGCCTGGGGGATGCCATTGAGATGGTGGGGACAGGACATGGCCTTCCCCAGCCACTTGGAAGGAGAGCACCAATACAGGGCTCCTCCAGCCCATGTCTGAGCCTGGCAGCCCAGCACGTGTGAAATGACCCTCCCCTGTGCAGCACAAGAGCTGCCACCCTTGAACCCTTGGGAAAGCCTCCTGCTCCCTCAGCAGGAGCACAGACTGGGTGGTTGAGAGGGAGGTGGTGATTTGAACAAAGAGCAGAGGGAGGCAGGGACAGGGAGCAAGGGTGATCCCCCTGAGAGCTGAGGTGGGAAGTGCAGGACAGAGGATGGTCCTACTCACGTGAGGGAAGAGGGGGAAGTGGAGGTTTCTCCTGAGCTGCTCGATGGAGCTGCCACACCAGTCCTCAAACACGTGCAGGTTGGCCTGGCCCTGGAACTAGAAGGCAGAAGTGGGGCACCATGAAGTGCTGCAGCCATGCCTGTGTCCCTACTCTGACAGCCCTGGCCATGGCCCCACTACTGGAGCCTTGGGACAGTGAAGGAAGATTCCTCTGCCCTGATGGACTGGTCTGCAGGAGACGTGGGTCCAGAGCACTGCTGCTCATCTGCTGCAGGTGTGGGGCTGGCACACAGGACAGAGTGGCACCAGGAAACTGTGCTCATGCTGGGGACATCTCAGTTCCATGGCTGGGGTTGGCTCCATCAGGGAGGTGTTGGAGCAGAGGGCCGTGCTGAGGCTGTGGAACACACTGCAGGGTGGCAACAGATCCCCACGGTGTAAAGTTTTACATTCCTCAAGAAGGTGTTTTGGGCTCCCTCACCACCTCAGGGCTGTTTTCCTGACCTGAGGAAGAGGGGATGCCCTAGGGAGGGGAGATGGCAGATCACTTCTCAAAGCCTGTCTTGGAGGTGAGGCTGATGGAGGATGGTGGGGACAAGGAGATGGAGGCCTGGCAGGGCAGGGCAGGGAGCAGCAGCACAGGCAGGTCAGTGGCACCATGACCTCTGTGTGTCTGCAGAGACACAGAAACACTGGGGAAAGTGGGGGTTCCAGCCAGACAGCACAGGAGGCTGTGCAGTGTGAGTGCAGGTCCCCAGCCCTGGCAGGAGAGGCTGTCAGTGTCCAGCTGAGACCTGGAGCACAGCTGGGCTGGGAAAAGTTTGCTGGCCACTCTGGGACTTCAGCAACACACTCCCCAAAGGACAGACTTTATTCAGAAAGGAATCACTGCCTGCCCCCCAGCAAAGTCCAAGCTTTCTGCCTGCCACCAGAGGAGCTGATGCTGAATCCCTCCTCACAGCACAGGCACCCAACAGTGGAGAATAAATAAGCTGGAGACAGTACAAGCTACCTTAGATGGCAAAAGGCTGAAGAAAGGAATAGGTTGCCTTGGGACTGGGGAGGTTTTGCTGTGGCTGTCTTGCCTATATAAGGGCTGGGGAAACAGCCTGAACAGCGCCCAAATGTCTACAGATGGCAGCAAATTCCTACTTTTCACTGGGGAGACTCCAGCAGGCCTGAAGCAGCTCAGTGCAGGAGGGTCCAACCCCTCCGTGCACTGCTGCCAGAGAAACTTCTTCAGTGAGTTATTGTCCCCAGGAGGGTGGGCTGGGGGTGTGTTTGGAAATAAACTGTGGCCTGAAGGAAGGCCATAAAGCAGATTTGGCCCTGTACCTTGCGAGCTGTGGACTTTAGTCATGCACGTGAGAACATTCCTGTGTGCCAGGCAAAGCACACTCACAACCACTGCTGCTCTGCAGAGGTCTCCTGTCAGCCCTCCCTCTCTGGTGTCCCCACTGCCAGGGCTTGATGGATGTCTGCAAGCCCATGATGCCCCCACTAACATCCCCTCCTCTTCCCTCCTCTGCTGACATCCCTCAGCCTGCATTCTGCCCACCAGAGACAAAGAGGATGTAATGGCTCAGAGCAAGGCACAAAATCAGAGTGGAGACAGACAGAGGGCTCAGGGAGATGGATGCAGCCAAAAGAAACCTGGGACTCTGCAGGAACTTGTGATACAAATAAATCACTGTAAGTGTGACAAACGCTGAATTGGAATTTAATTGCTGTGCAGTCCTGTGCCCCTTGGACCAGTGCAGGTTCACACCCAAGGGTCTTACACTGCTTTTCTCAGCCAAATCAAATAATGACAACTGCTGTTTCTTGTGGAACATGACATGAGCAGAGCAGGCTGGGCTCCCACAGAGAATCACTGCCAGAAGCTGAGTCCTGTGCAAGTCTGCTGCTATCCACAAGTGATGCTGGTTTGATTTTTGGGTTTTTTTTGAGAATTGCTTGCACACTGCAGACAGCAGGCTCAGAGCTCTATCAAAAGTAGCACAACACTCCCACACTGTGGACAGGCTGGCACTGCAGTCCACTCCTGCCAAAGACAGACCCAGGGGATGATCTCAAAGCTGGGAACTGCAGTGAAGCTGGGCTGGCTTTGACACGGGGCAGCCCAAATGCAAAACCAGATATTTATGAGGCAAATCCCAAATGACTGGCTAGACTTGCTCAAATGCTTGCAGAGTAAAACTTGGACCAGTCCCATTGCAACACAACACTTCACTGCAGTTTGGCAGCATTAGGGAGAGGGCAGCCTAAGACAGAGTAAGGCAGACACCACCGTACTAGGTGCACCATCAACACTGAAAGAGCTAACTCCTGAGATTTCTAGCCCAACACTCCTGCCTCCAAACTCCTTACAAAGCCTCCAGAGAGGAGACTGTGGCAGGAGTTAGTGAGATCACTTTGCTTTCTTGCACTCATGGCTACTAGAAATAATTAACTGGTAAATAATAAGTGTTTCTTGCATGCGATTTTAAAATCTTTTCTAAAACAACAGATTTTCTCCTGAGTTACAGCAGCTTAACTTAGTTTCTGTTTCCTTTTAAAGGGAAAAAAAAGAACATTATTGACAGATAAGTGCTGGCTGCCCAAAGTGCTGCTTTGGGACTGAAAACTGAGCTAGACTTTAATTTTAGGCCCCCATGAGACATCAGTGTAGCAGCTGTTTTGAAACTCTATCACCTCAGTCCCTCCAACTCAATTCATAGCTGCCCATTATAGGCAGCTGAGAAATTCTTCTGTTTGCTACGTGAGTGTCCTCTCATGCAAACATGCTGTAAGAATCTCCTGCTTGGGGCTTTTTCAGATTGCAGTTATAGAGCAACATCACCCCCATTCCCAATTCATGTGCACAGAAATGTCAGTGGATTTTCTAAAACATGTTTTTAGAACATGATTCTAAAACATGGTTACTACGTTTGACTTCCCAGCTTGGAACTACATGGCCCTGCTTAGCAAAGGGCTGGAAATTTAGGATCTAGCAAGCAACAAGTTTCCCTTCCCCCCTTAAAAACATCTGCTTTGAAAATTCTGGATGGACTGATCTGGCCAGAAGCAGGAATAGAAGCCAGGAGTCTGAGCTTTCAATGGGAGCTGGTTTTATGTGACCTTCCCATTTAGAGGGCTTCTCCTGCCCCTGAGGTTCCTCCCTGACCCAACACCTCTTCCCAGCTGCTTTTCACCCTGCTGGAATAGCAGCAGTGCAGGATGCCAGCTCAGCCCAGAACAGGCACAGGTCACACACCAAGGGCACTGCCAGCATGGTGTCAGTGTGCCCTGCAGCATAGCAGTAAAAGACTTTGCTTTTTACACTTCCTTCTAGTGAAAAATGTTAGATTATCAGCCCTGCTACAAGAACTGACCATAGAGGAGGATCAGGAGCTCAGACAACCCAGAGCTCTTCTAGTCCAAGCCTTATCTTGTCAAAGCTATCTGGAGGGTGGCACCACACACCCAGGGGCTCCTGCTGAGCAAGGAGGCCAGGGAAGGAAGAACTGGGCAAGCAGCAAAGCTGAGAGGATTGCAGCAGCAGAGACACGACCTCCTGCCCTGTAACTGGAGCAGGATGGAGAAGAGAAGGCTTTCCTAATTTAATCCCAGGCAGCTTTGGCATCACAGAGGCAAATCAGCTGCGAGCTGCACGCAGCCCAGGGAATGATAAACAGGGCACAGAGAGGGCCTGAGCCATGGAAGAAAGGCAACATTGTGCTGCCAGCTAGAAACTCCTGAGCCTGTAAGGCTCTTCTGTCTCCTCAGAGTGGCTGCAGCCCCTCCTCCTGCCTGTCTGGGTGACACTCAGCAGCCAGCAGCCGGGCTGGGCTGCACGTTCTGCTGTGCTGGGAATCCACCCAGGTCAGAAACACAGCCCCTGCCTGGGTGGGCACCCACACAGGGAAGGGACAGCAGCAGAGACACAGTGAGCAGCAGTAGCTTTGTCTTTCAGTCCTCTCAGGAAAGGATGCTTCCCCTTCAGGCAGGTTTGGTAGCAGGGCAACACTCCAGCACAAGCCTTTGGTTTGTGCAACACCTGTGCAGCTGCACAGGAGCTGCCTGCAAGGGGCTGTGCTCCTGCACATCCCTCACACCTCCCTGCAGAGAGAGGTCCTCAGGCTGTGCAGACATGAGAGAGGGAAGGACGTTCTAAATCCACCCCAGCACTGCCCCTTCTCCTGTCAGAGCTGAGCAGGTGCTTTTGCAGAGGTAAATGAACAGTCTGGCCAACCAGTCACCTCTCTGAGAGTCCTCCCCACACCTACAGCACTGCCAAATGGTGACACTCACACCCACAGCACAGGTTTGCCCTGACCATGGCCAGGCACGTTTCTGAATAAAGGAAACAAACCCTCCAGGCTGAGCAGGCAGTGGATGATGCTGGGAGCTGCAGGACTCTGCTCTGGTGCCTGGAAGTGACAGTAAGGATAGGGACCACCACCTGCATGGGCAACCTGAGGAACCTGAGCAAGGGTGACCCCTCCTTTCCCCCAAATGCCAGAGCAAAACTTCAGTTTGGGGTTTCCAATGAGCACACCTTCCTACCACATTATCCAGGCCTGAAGACTTAAGCTGCCTATCTCATATCCTGAAACTGAGAGAGGAAAATTGAGACCTGTCCTTTTTCAGCAATGCTGGCTGCCAGCTCACCCTGAAACCCTGTGAATTATTGATGTTTGTCAGGAATATGCCTCTCTGTTCAAACAAAGCCCTGCTCCCTGACCTGTGTGAGGCAACTTGGTGTCCCTCACCTCAGGAATCAGGCTGCAATTAAGTTATTAGAGATGCTGTGGGAAGGGCACAATGGGATTACAGACCCTGGGTAATTAATTTGGGCTGAGTCACAGAAAAACTTAATCCCCAGGCTGGGAGAAATTTCAGTGGGTGGCGAGGAGGACAGCAAGCAGCTCAGTACAGGGCTGTGTCTGTGGATCCCTCTCCACCTCCTGCAGCTGGTACTGGTGAACCACTGGCCTCTGTTTGTGGTCAGGAGGACTCTGCTGACCCTCTGGTACACACAGGGCTGCAGCAAGGGCAGGAAATTTTGCTTTTACAGCCAAAGAGAAAAGTGTCCAGGCCACAGCACGCTCAGTGCCATCCTTGGGCACAGCAGCAGCCCTGCCCCTGCCACCCTGCTGGCTCTGGCTCAGCTGGGAGCAGCCCTGCAGAGCCCAGGCTGTGACACAGAGCAGATCAATGTCTGCCCTGGGCTGGGCACTGCAGGGTGGCTGCTGCCAGGAAAGCCAGTCTGCAGGGACCTGAACTGCTCCTGGCTGTGGCTGGATGGACACACTCTTCCTCCATCACCAGTGAGACTTGGAGACCTGAGTGCAGGGCCAGCAGCCTGCTCCCTCCCCGGGGAGTCACAGAGGCTCCTTAATTCGTGCAGGTCTCTAATCACCTTGAGGAATTTAGTGAGCTGGCCCATTAACTAAATGCCCCCTGGCTGGTGTCCCTCTCATTAGCAGCAGGCTGCGTTGCTCCCTTATCTGAAGAGCAATGATGAGATAAGGGAACAGGGGAGGAAAGAACAATTGAGGCATGAAGGAAACAAAGGGAGTGTTTGCCCCAGCCTGCCAGGGTCACCAGAGAGGGTCTCTGTGGATGAAAGTGCCACTGAAATGGAGAAATCTCCACATACAACACACAGGGGTTGGATGGCAAAAGCCAGAGCAAGAGCAGTGTGACACTCCTGTGTGCCACAGGCATGTATTTGCTTGTTGGATGAGTGGCCCCTACACACCCCAGCCCTGAACAAACTTCACTTTTCGGGAAGGCAGTGGGCTGCCTGCAATTGTGGGTGGGTGCTTGGAGCCTTGAGGACTCATGGAGACACCAAATTATCTGGAATCTGGACACTCCAGTCTTTCTGGATGATTACTCAGCTCTGTGAGTGTCATTAAGGAGGGAGAAGGTGATAGGGAGTGGACTTCTAGTAAAATGAATTAATTTCCAGGCATGCATCCCTGCCTTTCATTTTTGCTGCACAGGTCTCTGGCCATAACCCCCTCACAGAAAATGATGGAGGAAAGCACCCACCTCTGGCATCCACGGGACAGGGATGTCCACAGCTGCCTTGGATTTATTCCTCCCACCTGTTTGCAGCTCTTGCATCTGAAATACAAGTAGGGAAAAGTCAAAATAACCTGATCAATGACATGGCACTGACATGTACAAGGTGGTTCTACACAAGCTCTACAAGAGGGTTCAAACCTCGTCACAAGAACATATGAGAAAATAAAACAAGTTTTCAAGCTCCCTTTCCAAAGGACGGGCCAGATACCATGGACATAACAGGGTGAAAATGCTCCCTGGCTTTTTTGGCAGCACATTTCCATGCTGAGCTGCTGAGGGAAAAAGACACCAGTATTTTCTAACTGCCTACTAGCACAGAGTTAAAGCCTAGGTCATTCTCTGGGGCTTTTTTCCCCATCTGTGTTTCAAAAATGTCCAAGCAAGAGTTCTTCCAGCACGGCCTCCAGTCAACAGTACTGAGATGAGCTTCACTGGAGAGCAATAAACTCTCTCCTGACCTTTCACTTCTGCTTCTATCTTGCCTTCCTGTGCCACAGGCCCAGCCAGCTTCATCACACTGCTGCAGCTTGGGACATCTGAAATAACTCAATTGGTACAGCTGAAATAACTCAGTTGGTACATCTGAAATAACTCAGTTGCCTACAGTGGAGCCATTGTAGGCTGACACTGCTGTGTCAGCTCAGATTTTGCCCTGTGGAAGCTCTCTGTCCTGTGTGAAGAGAGAGCTGTCCCCTGGGGCCAGCAGCACAAAGGAGGGGTGTCCTCACCTGGTGTCCCAGCTGGTGTGGATGGTCCAGCTGAGGGTTTGTGTCCCCACCTGGGACACTGGGCTCTGACAGAACCTTAGCAAGCTCCCTCCAGCTCTCATATCCTGCACAGAGGAAACAGAAAGGCATCAGGGAACAGGGTGTAAAAAAGCAAGTGTAGCAGTCACCAGAATAAACTGATCTTTACAAGGCTGAGATCCCTCTCACAGTCTGGAATGAGACTGGCTCTCCTGGCTGAGACCAGGAATTGTTTATGTTGCTTGGAGATGGCAGACTGGCACAGACAGAAAAATTGCCTTTATCTTCCTTAAAAGCTCTTCCCTCCTTCTTATAATTTAATGCTTAAATTAAAGATTTAATTTCTAGTTCTAATATAGAACTAGAACTATGTTCTAATAGAGTTCTAATATAGAACTAGAACTATTATCTAAACATCATAGTTCTAATATATTTCATTAATCACCACACGACTGGGAACTTTTTTTCAGATTGCTCAGATAATCCCAGCAGTCAAACTAAAGAACATCTATTTTTATCAATTAGCAGTACCAAAGAAAAATAAGACAATAACTAGATTGCTAATTAATGTAACCATCAAAAGCATATTATTCTACAGCATATTCTATATTCCTACAACCACAAGTGGCAGGAACGTGCTCTGAGGGGGAAGAGCAGCCCACTGCTGGGGAAACATCTGCTGTTCCATGGCCAGCACACCCACCTTCACCCAACCCACCCACCCACCCCCTGCCCAGCCCCTCAGCAGCACGGGAGCCTGGCTGTGCCTCAGGCAGGAGATGCTCCATCCCAGCCTTTGGAGGGACAAGCCACATGGCTCAGATCACCCCCAAAACATCTCTGGGCTACACAGAAGCCAAGGCAAACCCCAAACCACCCCAGGAACCAGAATTCACAAACAGCTCTTGGCCTTTCCCCCACTGGCTGCACTGAGCTCTTGGCCAGCTATTGTAAATACAAATACAACACAGGGTTGATAAACTCAGTCTCTACTCTCTCCTGAATCTGGGTCCCACAGGCTGTGGCAGAGGTGAGCAGAAAGCTGCCTCCCATGGTGTGCTGATCAAAGAGGGCAATTAACAAAAAGGAAGTGCAAAAAATGTGAAAAGCATGAAAGTAGTCAGAGATTCAAGTGAGAGACAAGGCTCAGAGCTAACTAGGGTGTCCTGCTTTCCTGCTGTGGGTGTTGGCTTCATTCAGGCCCTGTTAGATGCTGAACAGACACAAACTCCTGATCAAGATCTTCTCACCCCCAGATTCTGATTTGAAGCTACGCATTTAAATTTATTACTAAAATACCAAGGTCAGTATTTATCTTCTGCAGAAGATTTTTCAGTCATTGGGTGAGTAACCTACTGCTTAGTGCAGCTAAGGACAACCTGTGCTTCAGGGACTGACTGGCTTGGGAAAAAAGGAGAAACTCCTTTGTCTTTATATAATTTTATGTGTAACTGGTGAGTTTCCCCCTTGTTCAGAGCAATGAGGCAGAAACCACTGTTTGTCAGGGTCCTGCAACTGGACACACAGCCCTACTTGGAATGGGGCTGAAACAGACTTTTAGTTCATGTAAAATTCAGCACTTGTTGCTTTGAGGGCTCTTTGTAATAGTGGGGGAGAACAGCAGGCATTTTTTGCAGAGAATACACCCACAGAAGCACAGAATATCCTGAGCTGCAAGGGAGCCACAAGGATCACTGAAGCCCAGCTGGCTAGAGAGGAACCAAGTAAATCAGGGGGGAAAAAAGGCAACAAAAGTCAGTTCACCCCTGGAGATTCACCGAGGGAAGAGACCAAGAGAGGCAGGTTTTTTTCTCTTGTGCAGAGGGGAGAGGTTATTTGGCTCCATCATTAAACTCAGCACTTCAGTGCCCTGTGGAATAAGCTCAGGACAAAGCACCAGCAGCCTGCCTGTTCTGGGAAGGGCTGCTGGCCACCAGAGCCAGCCTCCCTGGCTGCTCCATGGCTGGCACAGAGCCTGCCTCCCAGCAAACACACAGGCCTGGCTGCACACAAGTGCCAATGGCTGACATTTCTCTGACCCTTGGAAAAGAGAAGAAAGGGAGGCAATTCTCTGTGTTGTACAAATATTTACCTAACACATCAGCCAAGCACAGAACAGACAAAGGAGCCACGAATTAATCTGGAGGCAGTGATTTCCTTGCTGGGTAATTTGTGCTTTGGCAAGCCAGTTCTCCAGCGTGGTAGGAAATGATTTTGAGAATATAATAGGATCAACAGTCCCCTTAGAGAAAGTTCTTGGCACTCCAGCTCCTTCTGAAAAGACTGGCTTTTCCCTGGGGGTCTCCATGGGACACCCTTGGAGAAGAACGTGGTTTTGCCCAAGCTTTCCTCACTAAGGGGAGGAAAACCACAGAAAAGACAGATCTCCTGTAGCTCCCTGCAGCCAGAACACCTCCTGAGGCCAACTGCTGCCCAAGGTGCTCTCCACAGCACATGTCACAGGGTTCAGGTCAGGCCTTGCAGTCCCCAGTGCTGTGTGACAGCAGCAGAGGGGCCCTGGGGCCACCTCCACTGCCCTGTCTCAGAGCACCTGGGTGAGGTGATCCACAGAGGTTCAGCCTGTCCTCAGCTCTCCCTCAGCACTGCTCACTGGCTCCAGCACTCCCCTGATGGCTGCTGGAAGTCAACAAGCCTACGCCTGGAAAAAGCAGGAGTCAAGAACTAAAATACCTGAGCAAACACTTCAGTGTTGCTGAGAAGGAATGCCAGAACTGTCAGCTTTGATGGGTTTGCTCCAGTCCCTCTACAAATCTGGTTCTGGCTAGGATGTGAAAAGGCAGAAAAACCATGAGGGCAGAAACCAAAGGCTTGGGAAGAGCCTGTCCCAAAGCCAGGGGAAGGTGCTGGGCCAGGCACTGCTGCCATCAGCCTGTCACCAGCCAGCTCCTTGCCCTTCTCTCTTCTGGGCTTCACTTCCCAAAGCATTTCCCATCACCTCCCAAAGCACACCAGTTGTTTTCCAAGGCTGTTTTTTCACCTCAAACCCCTCCAAGGAAGGCAGCACTGCTGCAGGCACAGCTTGCCAGAAGCAGCAGCCAGGCTTGCAGCCACATTCTCCCCCCTCCCTGGCATCAGTCTGACCTCCTCTCTACAAGCACAGGGTCCATCTTCCTTTCTACTTTTGCACTCCCATGGTCTAAGGTTCCAGTCTCACAGGGGTCACCCAAAGACATGAAGGTGGTTCTTCTTCAGGGAGAAGTGGTCCTTTTTGTCCCTGTTCCCACCAGGCTGGCTGGCAGATGCCTGCTGAGGATCCAAGTGCCCACAGGGCCCACCCTCAGCTGCTCCTCTGGATTCACAATGGGAAGCCCACAGGACCTGAGTTTCCTACTGGAAATAAGAGGCAGCTGAATACAAAGAAAAGGCAAATAAGGTGAAGAGGAGGCTGAAACAGATGCTGCATCCTACAGCAGAGCCCCAGCAAGAGGCAGCCAGTCTGGAGCCAGCTGGCCACAGCTCCAGTGAATCAACCATTAAGAGGCAGAAAAGCTGTACCAGGAGAAAATGAGATGGAGATGATTCTAGCCCAGGGTCTGGTCAGGCACAAGCACCAAGCCTGTCTCCTCTCAGCCATGCTTTTTACTGCTCTGGGGCCAAAAGTCAGCCAAGGGAGCTGCAAGTGGAGATGAAGAGATCTCACCCAACAGTTGTGACCCTGCCAGAGCACTGCACTTGAAGCCCAGTTCAAGAGGAAAAAATAAAACTAAAGAAGCAGAAAGCCACAGGCAGAGATAAGAGGCAGCAGTACCCAGGGAGCTCTCAGGCCCTGGGGCAGGAGTGTGACCAGAGCTGCTCTGTGTGTGCAGAGATCAGATCCATCCACATGCCCCTGGCCCCAGACAGCACTGACATTTCAATTAGCCTGTGAAGATACCTGGCAATGTGCAAAGGGAAATCCCAGACACACTCAGGTGATCAACTTCCCCTCTGAAAGATGGGATTTGATTACTCTGCTGTTGTTAGTGCTGCTTTCATAGCTGCAAATGCTATTAACACCCACATGCTAGCCAGCCCTTTTGTAACCCTGCTCAATGATTTCACTCCGCAGCCTCAGGAAAGAGCAGGTCCATCCACAGGCTGTTCTGCACAAAAGCATTTCCCTTCTTATCTGAGACCCTTCTCCTCTTCCTTTTGTTGCAAGGATAGGGCAAGAGAGAAACTGGCAGGAATGAAGGAGGGTGCTGTTCTTCATTGCCCCCAGCATCCACAGACCCCTCACTGTGGCTTGGGGTTTTAACCCTCCCTTAGATGGTCTTATTTCTCCTCTTATCCTGGTTGAATACTTTCAACTTACTCCATGGGACTAATATATGAATATTTTCAACTTATTCCATGGGACTTCAGCACCACTTGGGGTCTTTCCCAGTGCTCCTGCTGGCTGCACACGTATGCAGGTGCAATACCCAACACCCCAGACATTACCACCAGGAGCCCTGCAAACATACTGGTCCAAAAGATGCTGGTGAAGGTTGCTTGAAACTGAACATGAGAAGGTATTTGAGAGTCTGACATGCATTTCACACACCCTGACCAGAGCAAACCCTGCTGCTGGTGCCCCTCTGCAGAGGAAGAACATCCATCTCCTGCCTACCACACACTCCAACACAGCCCCACAACACCAAGAGAAGAAATCATGAGGATGAGGTGTAACCTGACCTTCTACCCACAGAGATGTGGGTGAAGGATACAGTGAACAGAGACAGCCAACAGTTTCTGGACATAAGGGTGAGTTAGGTCAAGTCATGCATCACAGATAGGGTCAGAGAAACTACCAAAAAAACCCCACTCAAGGGTATGACCAGACCAAGGGAGTCTCTTTGGTTACTTACTTAGGTCAATTAAAAGGATAGACAGAAAAGAGTGAACTACTTGTCTTGAGGTCAAGATTGGAACATCACTTCTGCAGTTAAAAGGATTCAAGGAGCATGAAATCCAGTGTTACAGAGAGAGCCCTGCAAACCTTCCCATTTCTGCTTAGTGCACAACTCACAAAAAAGGTTGCTGACCTCCTCCAGGGACAAAGCTCAAGTTAGGAACCCTGTGTGCAGAAATAAATTACTCCATTCTTTCTCCAGGTACAACTCTGACTCACTGCTGTGTGAATGGCTTTGCAAACTGACAATAAGCCACAGAGCATTAAAAGTACTTGAAGTATGACACAGGACAAGGCAGAGCACTGCACTTGGGAAGGAGAGGAAAATCAGCAGACATTAACCACCCAGGGCACTAATGCAGCCTCACTGCCAGACTCACCCACAAATAATACCTTGCTGCTGTTCCCCTCCAGGTATAGGAAATGTAATTAATGCAGCAAGGGAGGAACTGATAAAAAATGGCTGGGGCACTGACTGGTTTCACGGAAAATATAATTCAAATCTTGCTTCTGTCACTAAAATTTTCCATTGCCCTAGTTAAATCATTAAAACCACTCATGCCACACAGTTTTCTAGCAAATCTTGCCTGAAAGCTCACTCAGGATATGCAAATACGGAGATGCAGTGCTGGATTTGCGTGAGAAAGACCATGATGTAGCTGCACTACCCTTCAAAATTATGGGGCTGAGCTCCTATGCCAGCTCCAGAAATGCCTCTGTTTCAACCTAGAATGTACTAGAGCAAAACTGTTGTAAACTCCTGCCTGTCTGCACTTGCCATGCTGAAGGCACAGGAGGTTCAGGAGTTCATGTGAGCGTGGAAGGGCGAGCATGCAGCAGCTGAGGTGCCCTCTCCTCTCCCTCTCATCTCCATCCTGAAGGATTAGACTTTAGGGGAAGGGGGAAGAGCAGAGCACTCTGTTTTTCAGGGGAAGGAGGAAACCTTGGCTCAAATGCAGACTGAGCAGAAGAGCACCTACTGCAGCTTTCAGCAGCATAAGACAAAAGCCCATGATTTTGGCACTGCTAACTTCTGCAGCAAAGCAGGGAGAAATGCTGGCTAGTCCATTGCCCTCCTGAGGTATTCCATGGGCCATCTTAAACCACATAAAACACATACAGAAGCTTTTAAATCATAAAATATATTTTCAACATTATGGGCATGATAGCTACGCAGTTAAAATCCTCCACTGCTGGCAAATTCCACTCTTTAATTTACAGAATGTGGCAACTGTGCTGCAATTATGGTGTGCCTGTCCCCGAGACACTGTGCTGCACACAGGCTGCCTCTGTGTCTGCCTCTCTGTACAATACTGCCATCAAAAGCAGCCTCTCTGGTTTTACAGTCTTCATGCACAGCTGGAGAGTTCCCAAAACAGCTACAGCCAGTGAAAGAGGGCTGATTCCAGTCACACCAAGAACAAAGGTGTTTGAGTAGTTCTCATCACGGAATTACCAGGCCAGCCTTTGGCCAGTCATTGTCTTCAAAATGTGGGATTTGCATCAAAACATTTACTGGTGTGAGGTTTGCCTTGCTCAAACTTCAGTACTTGGAGCACTTGGGAAAACCAGCAGGTTGTGAGAGGAACACAGAGTCAGGTGTTTTGTACACTAGGCTAGGGTTTGATTTTTACTTCTGCTTCTAAGGTAGAAGTAATTTGCTACTTTGATGGTGAACTGTAACATTAGGCATCATTTTTGTTTCACAAATACCTTTAATCCTGGAACATTTGCATGGGTTTCTACCAATTCCTTCCCAGTGACCACATCCTCAGTGACTCACACTCTGCCATCTGCCTTATTTTGGTTTTAATACAAATAATAGTAACAACTTTAAAAATTCCTACCTAAACCTCAAGGTGACTGGTGTGAAAAGCAGATGTTGTGCCTGTTTCTGATCACTGCAAGTGGCATTCCTGGCAGTCTCCCTGTGGTTTGGCCCTCAGAGACAGGAGAGGCACCAAAGCCCTGCTCCTCTGAGGTACTGAGTTATGTACAGCTGAATTTGGCCTGCCTTTCTCAGCACCTGACACATCACACCTCACAGGCACTGACCTGGACACAGACCTGCCAGGCTCCTGCCTGCTCTAATTCATCTGTACTGCATCATCATGAACAGCAGTAAGCACTGAGTTTGCAGACACATGCATATTCCTAAATCTACCACCAACAGACCTGCTGCTTTGATGACCATGGCAGCAGAATAAATGCAATTAATAAGAAGTAACATATGTAGGCAGCTTCTCTCCCCTGAGCATGGGGAGGCACCTACAAAATTCAAGAAAGAAAATGGCAGTTTTATGCTCAGCAGCCTTTGCCATCTGTTTTCTTTCTGCAACAGGACTGTGCCCAAGAGAGCTCAACAGGGTCATCCACGAAGCTTTCAGAAAGCTTTGGTAAGTGCATTTTTCTCAACTGATCCAAACACTGCAGCAACAGACTGCCCAAAGAGCTTTCCAAGACTTTTTTTTTTTAATACAGGAGCTGTCTAGGATGTGAAGCTGAACATCAACTGAGCAACAGATCTTCAAGTCAACATTTTTTACTGCTTTACCAAACATAGCTAGTGACTGATTTTTTTATCTTGGGTGAGGATTTTCCTGAACACTCAATACCTTGCCACTTCCATGTAGATGCAGCATTCCCAAAATATCTTCTTGTAGGTTGATTTTCAGTCAAGTTCTGTGGAACTCTGCTGTAGAAAAGGCCATTCACTGCTTCCATGAGAAAACCCCCCACACCTCACTTACATCTCCTTGCCATTTCTACTTGCCATTTTGCTCAAAGCAGTTGCAACCATTTTCTTGCCCTGAATTCACCTCCAAAGCAGTAACTCACTCCTGCTGAAATGTGTTATTTCCATTTCTTTGAGCATTGCTGCCCTACACTTTCAGTTTCAGTGGTGACTGCAGGCAGACTCTGGACATGACTGTGGGCAGAAGAAAATAAAGAAGAGGCTGGACAAATATCTGCCAGAAATGGTGCAGGTAGGGTTGGCCTGACCTCAGGGCAAGGAAGTGAGCTAAACAAACTCTCCTGCAGGCCACCCCAGAAATCTCTTCTGATTTGTCTGAATTACTTTAAATTGCCTGTGTTCTTGGGGTTGGAAAATGACTGTTCTGCTCCTGGCTCTGCATGGGACACCCTGCTCTGACACCAAACAAAGTCCTGAAGACACAGGCACCTCCTACTGTGGGACAAGACAAAGTTCCAACCCCTCTGCTGTGGGCAGGGACATCTCCCACTGTCCCAGGCTGCTCAAAGGCCCCATCCAACCTGGCCTTGGACACTTCCAGGGACGGGACATCCACAGCTTCTTTGGACACCCTGTGCCAGTGCCTCACCACCCTCACAGTAAAGAATTTCTTCCTAATATCTAATCTAAACCTGCCCTTTTTCAGTTTAAAGCTTTTCTCTCTTGTCCCATCATTACATGCCCTCACCCACAGTTCCTTTCCAGCTTTCCTGTGGGCCACCTTTAGGTACTGGAAGGCTGCTGTAAACATGATCAAACACCGATTAAAATGGCAGCAAAAGGCAACTGGAATATCAGGATATTCTTCAAGAATGTCTGAGATTTCTCCTCAGATGCTGACACCACCAAATCCACACTCAGAGCTTTATCTGACCTCTAAGCCTAAATGCCAGCCTCCATCTGTCTGCAGAGGAACTGTGCAACCCGACACCAGCATCTCTACTCGGCAAAGCTGAGATTTGTAACACTGATTTCCCCTGAATCATCATCAAATACCAACACTGCTAGTCAGGGCAGACAAACATGCAAAGACAGGCCAACGTTTTGGTAAGTAATGGAAAATCCTTTATACCTATGGCTTAAAATATCAAGCCTCAGAGTACTAAGGGGGCAAGAGCAAGCTCGAGCTCTTCCATGACACAGGCTCAAGGCTCACATGGACACAAGAAGCTGCCAGCCCTCCCTTCAGGCACCCTGCCTCCCAGCAAATGCATGCTGTGCCATGGGACAGGCTGCAAAGAACATACACTCACTTCTGGGACAGCTTTATTTACACAACATGGGTTGCTATGAGGAAAAACCAGGGTTGTGTAAACTCTCTTTATAGAGCTCTTACCCAGTGACATAATTCCAAAATATGAACTTCTGAAATATTGTTTCTGCTCTGTCTGAACTAACTCCCACGTCAATGTCCTGCTTTGGATCTCAAACAGCCTGTGCAACACTTGACAAAAATAATTAAGACAGCAGGAACCAGTTCACAGAAATTACTTTTTGTCCCACAGAACCACAGAGTATTCTGAGTTGGAAGGGTCCCACAAGGATCATGCACAGGACAATCCCAACAATCCCAGAGAGCCTTGTCCAAACCCCCCCCGGAGTTCTGTCAGGCTTGGAGCTGTGCCCACTGTCCTGGGGAGCTGTTCCAGTGCCTGAACAACCTCTGGGGGAAAAACCCTTCCCTGATATTCAACCTATACCTCCACAGAGACAAAAAGAAAGAGTTTGTATTTACTACTACCTAGCCTGCTAAAACACTCATGCCTAAATCCCTGTTTGAGAGAAGATTTACTGGGTTTGGTGAATATTTTCAGCCTGCTAAACTGGGACACCATCCCTGAACACCAGCCCTGAACTTTCCCCTAAAGGCTCCAGTGTGCTGCTGTCATTGCTCACCATGAGCACATTTGCAGATGTGCAGACACACAATTATAGGAAGTACAAATAAGACCCCTGTGTAACTGCACAGCTGAGATCCAGGCAGGTTTATGAGTCAAGTAGTTTAAAGGAGTTTTTAATGGCTGACAGAGAAGATCCAGTTTGCTTCAGCAAAGTACACGCAATAATAATGCACACACTTGGTGCAGAAAGAGAAGGAACAAGGCAGCTGCTCTGTTCTTAGCTGAACCACAGGCTGAACCACAGGCTGTTCTGTTCTTAGCTGAACCACAAACCCCTCACTGAGAGGGGGTTTGAAGCTGCTGAAGATCTTTCTTATCTAAAGTGCCAGCGATTGTTAAACTGCATCTCTCATTTTTAGCTGATTGCAAGTGTAGATCCTTTCTGAAGACCAAGTTGAAAGAGATCCATGTTCTTAGGGAAAAAATTCCTTATACACCGTATTTCCTGTAATTCTTTCCCTATACAGGGAGTTTGAGTTGTTGCAGATTGTTGGGTTTTCTTTTATCTTTCAACTTTGTCAGCAAAAAGGATCTACACTTGGATAAAATAAATATATTATATATATTATATATATATTATATTTTTATATAATACAATTTGCAGATAGTCTATATTTATATTGTATTAAATATATTCATATTTTGTTATTATTATAGCTGGGAGTTGGAAACACAAATGTAAATGCTTTAACAGTGGAAATATGATGGCAAAATTGTGCCATCACTGCACTTTGTGAATGACCTTTAAGCTGTATTATAAATTTAACTCATTTCTGTGCTACCTTCTGTATTAAGAAAACCTGTGGGATAGGTCTAGTGGTTTATCACACCACCCTAGATTTCATAAAATCACGGGAACCATTTCTGCTGCTCTTTCAGAACTTCCAGGGAACTGAAAAAGTTATTTCCTGGACATTTTTGGTTGAGTTCTGCCCCAGACAGAAGAAGCTCCGAGCCATTCAGAGCTGAGATGCAGCTGAACTTTGTGGAGCCCAGGCTGCAGGGGCCAGGCACACACTGCTGCTCTGCACAGGCAATCCCTGCCACCAGCAGGATTCCTGAGAGCTTCCAGGAGGTGATCCTTCACCCAGCAGGAGACAGCCGGGTTAGCTGCCTTGGAGCTAGGCCAGCATGCCTTACAGAGCTATCCTGTTTCAGTGGAATATTTAACTGTGCTGGAGCTTTCTACCAGAGCATTAAAATTGCCCTCCCAACTGCTTAAGGTGGCTTGCAAGGACTGATTGCAAAATCGTAATTTTCTTTCCGACGCACTGGAAATTTCCATAAGCCAAGGAAGAGGGTTTCCTACTGCCCAGCACTCGTCCAGCTAGTGAACTCTGGGACAAACAAAACCCTAACAACTGTCCAATCTTGTGTAATTCAGTACAGGAAACTCACACAGTAATTCCTGTAATGCCTCCAGAATAAATAGCCACTGAAAATGCCATCTGACATTGGTTACTTACACACTGACCTGAGATTTCACCCAAATACTCTTCTGTCTCTTTACTAAGTTTTACTGAGCTTTTCCACAGGTTCCTGGTGTGATTCCTACCAAGCTCCACTGACTCTGTTCAATTTCAGTCCTTTTCCATAATGGTAAGAGTGTACTGCCTTACATAATCACATATATCAAAATACCCCAAATTCTAGCATGTTCTGCCAAAACCGAAGGCCAGAGAAAGCAGCTGTCCTCTCACCTGCATTTTGCCAAAAGCTGTTTGTCCTTATGTTCCTCTGACCCCAACCACTGACAAAGCTCCAGGTTCTACTCTGCTAGGAGAGCATCAGCCCACAGCTCTGGTGCTCTGAAATATCACAGTGCAGTTTATGTGCTACTGCTGTTTTATAGGAAAAGTTCCCAGTGCAGTGTCTCCTGGGATGGAGATGAGGAATGTGTGTGTCTGTGACCTCCCGGGCTCCAAAAACAGCCCAGGCTAGTTCACTCTTCAATACTATTTTAATCTACTTTTAATGCATGCTAACACCAAAGCACAGAACTGCTGAGGTTGGACAGCACCTCTGGAAATCATCTGGTGTGCACCCCTGCTCACCTGAAGCAGCACCACTGTCACCTGAAGCAGCATCACTGTCACCTGAAGCAGCCTGCACCAGAACCCCAAAGCCCCTTCCTGCAAAGCTCCCCAAGACCATCTCCCAGGGGATTCTCTGAAGCAGGTCCCTGAACATGGCAAAGTCTGCTCTCATCAAGTCCTTGCCTTGTTCCAAGCTCACTCCAGCCTGTTCAGCACACGAGACAAAAATAATTTGTGAAGTAGTTTTAAAACAGACAGCCATCGAACTACACTGATAACTATCAACCCCAAAGTTTACAACTTCACTACTTTTGAAAAACCTGTCTTTAAGTACCTTGGAAGCAGAAGTCCCAAGGGAAAGTGCTGGGATTTGAGCCAAGCCACACATGTGCCTGTTTAGAGCTCAGCCTAAAATGGCAACACAATTAACTACTTCAGAGTTTGCAAGAATCCTGTGAGGTTTCCTCTCTCACTCTGCCCTCCACGTCTCCATTAGAGATGCACCTTCTGCACAGCAATTTCAAGTCTGTGATCAAAATCTTTGTGATCCTGGAAAATGAGAATGGAAGGACAAAAGAGAAGAGATTGAATGCCAGAAGGAATAAGGTTTTGCAACCTAAGTTTATTATTCATATCCCTACTATATTAATGAGATAAGAATTTTTTTTCATTCAAATAAAGCAACCACAGAATAATATCCAGGCTACCACATCAGAATTGCACAGGATTTATACAAAATGGAGCAGAAAGTAAATCCTGTTTGCTGCAGGATGTTAGGGCTTTGTCTATTGTATTTCATAACACACAAAAGTGCCACTGTTAGACATGCTCTTCTGCTTGGAGAGCTGATGCCAAAATTCTGCAATGGGAATTCAGGAGTCTATTGTCCAGGAGCTTATCCATCCAAAAAAATCCTGCTCTGATGGAATATGCTAACAGGCAAACTGGCAGCAAACCAAACTTGCTCACCTCCACCAGGCTCATTTCTGTGCTGCCCTGGCTCTTGGCAAGAGTGAAACCCAGAGGAAGACCTGGTGGAGCAGTGCATGAAATGAAGACAGCACCACTTCAGGGGGGCCCAGGGGGCTCTCCCACACCCTGGCTCCTTTAGCCAACAGCAAGAGTGACACTTGCACAACAGGTATCACTCACTGGTGGGTTTACACTTGCACAACAGGTATCACACCCTGGGGTTCACCTGCTTGTAAGGGTCTGGGCTGCTGGAGTGAGTTTTGTCACACCCTCTCACAACACTGACTGAAACATGAGTTGCTCATTCAGCACAGGTTCAGACAGCACTGCCAAGATGGAGATGTCGCCCTGACTGAAAACAGCTGTGCTGGTGTTTGAAAATTCATAACACTAACAGCAGCACCAATGAAGGACCAGGACAAAGCTTGTGAAGAGTAAATACTGAATGAGTAAATTCTGGCACATCTTGGATGGCACCATGCCCTCCTTGACTGTTTTTCAGTCAACATTTGATGGTGAGAGTAACAGAAACTAGATGTGAGTACTGTGAGGCTCAATTATTTCACTTTCTAAAACACCAAAAAATACCAGGATGGAGAGTCTGATTCACAGAGTCTGTGCACACAGGCTTACACAGATTTGTTACAAAAATGCTACTGCTTCTATAGGAAAAATCAGGCCTCTGGGCACTCTAATCCTCATAAGAAATAAGAAAAAACCCTTGCTTTCTAGTTAAAAAAAATCTGCTCTCTGTATCTCAGAAGCTGGCAAAGTAAGCCTCACTGGGTTTAACTTCAAATGCTTGTAACTGCATAATTTGGAAATGTCAGAGCAACGTTTTTTATTCATCTTTGCATATGATCAAAAGCGTGACTGTCACAAAACCAGAGACACACAGCATGTCCCAGAACTTTGGTGAAATCTGGTCCCTAAAGCATTCAGTTGCTGTCAGCAATCCTCGTGGAGGGATGTCCTTTATGAACATTCCTAACTATTTTGGGTTATCTCAAATAAAAGAGGAGTTTAATTAGCAACTTCATCCCTGCTACAGACTGTAAAGAGTTACAAAAAAACAGACCGTGCATAATTTTTCACCAGACCTCACAGAAATTTCTCAGGTATTTCTAAAACCTACCCCCATGTCCAACCCCAGGAAGTCTTACAAGTGTTTTTCACAAAACCTGAGTTCACTTATGCCAGCAATGTAGTGAGCTCTCTGGACAGGTGAGCTCTCACCCAGCAATAGCTCAAAAGAGAGGAAATACACCTCGGCCATAACACTAATTTAAATTTTTAACAAACAGGAAATATCACAGCAGAGAAAAAAACCTGTATTTTTGTCTACCAACTCTGCAATACCAAACTGTCCAGTTTCTTCTATTCCTTCTCAGCTGGCCTCTCCATGCTTTTAATTTATTTTCTTTTCCCCCTCCAGGGCACTTCCTTGCCCTCTCAGACTCTTAGAGCCTCTGCCTATTTTGGGGGGGGGCACACAGACCTTCCCATCTCCCAGCAGCCCTCCTTAAAGCTCTTTCATGTCTCCTGGTGAGCTCTGTCTCCTCTTTCATCAGCTGCCTCAAGGCCTGCCCCAGTCCTACAGCACTGAGAGAAACACAACCCAAGAGCATTAATTAATGATAGCTGGTCCCTCCTGTCCCTTTCATCTCCTCTGCTCTGGCTGTAAGCAATCCCCCTGCTCCCAGGGCAAGGACAGGCATCAGCTGTGGGGCTGCCTTGGCCCAGGACTGCAGGACTGACTCCAGCACAGGTTTGTCTGAGCCCAAACGTTCTCCCCAGCTGCCCCAGCTCCTGCCAGCACCTCGGGTGCACAACCCTGGCTGGCTCCAGCAGCATCACTTGTATCTGTTGTTCATGGGCTGCTCCTGAGGGATCAGCTGCCACTCCCTGGTCCTTCCCTGCCTGCTGCACAAGGCTCTCCTCACAAAAAGCCCATCAGATTTTGTGACTCACTCCTCACCCCAGGGTAAATCTGAGAAAAGAAGCAAGAATGAAGAGAAAAAAGAGTAACTGTCATATGAAGAAAAATTATATGCTATTCTTTCCACCCAGGACTTCCCCATCCCAGACATGAGAAAAGCACCAACTAAACCACTACAGCCAGCTCCCAGAGCTCCAGCACAGGCTGGGTGTGATGGACACAAACGACCCTTCTGACTCCTGACCTGGGGGAACTCTCAGTGCTCACGTCCTTACAGTGCAGGGTCACATTTCTTACAGCAAAACAAGTCCTTTCCCCTCCCCAGCCTGACAAATATAGCACTGACCTCTAATAGAGTGATGGGAACAGATTTGGGGAGGGTGTGGTACCTGTGACCTGAGACAAAAGCATAAACCCCAAGAGAAATCCTGACTGCTTCAATACCACAAGCAAAGCAGGAGCCTCGGGGAGCACATTTGTTCAGCAACTCGATGTGCAGACTTTAAGTAGTACCCATGAGATGCCAAAATGCAATTACAGTCAAAGAGGGGATACAGGACAGCATCTCAGTATCCTGTGTTTTCTCTCTTTTTAGTAGCTTGCTCCAGTTCACTCTGCTTTTATATCAAAAGGATGTTTTCTAACCAATGGTGCTGCAAGCCACAAGCTGAAAAACCAAGCCAGGTTATTTTTTGCTCTTTAAAAACAAAACCACCACCCATCAGGGATTTTGCCCAATGGTCAAAACTGCCCAGCTGCTCCTTTGTGTGCACAGCTGTATACAGTTTGTGCAGAGCTGCACAGCTATAGGAGTGGAGGGAACAGGGCAAAACCAAGCTGCCACAACCAGCAACATTAAAAGAATTCTTTTTACCACTCTTCTTCCCAGTAATTAAAGTAGCCTTCTTCCAGTTTTCTGAGTGATTGAACCACCCTGGAAGAATCAACCCCAACATATTTTCAAACCATATTTTGGTTTATTCAGAGAGGGCCAGTTTTTAATTCACTTCTTACAAGCATTCACAACAGGCCTGGATTGACTAAAGGCTAGCCTTAGCCAGACCAGGAGGAAAATAAAAAAGAAAAAGCAGCACCCATACAACTGCTAAACAATATCAAATACTTGCCAGGAGATTTTGATCTGCTCCTGGAAGTTGCACAAGCAAACAAAGTGAAATAAATACGGTAGATTATCTATTGCCACTTCTTCACTCAACTCTAAGACCTTCTGGCAGAGATGCAGTTCCTGTGCATGGAACAGAAAACACAGAGCCTAGGGCTACTCAGCAGGCAGACATGGTCCAAACTCAATGAACACTGCTGGTTTCAATTAGGGACCAGAGCTGGTGCTTTAACTCCATCTTACAAAAAAGGGTCTCTCTGAAAAGTCCCAGTGCATGCACAGTATACCTCACTGTGCAGGAAATAAAAGCCTTATGTAGGAATTCAGTAATTAGCAGATCAGGCCATTGGTTCATCCCATCAGATAATCCACCTTTGACCAGCAGCCAACATCTAATGTTTAAAAGGCAGAAGAAAACAACCTTCAGAAGTACCTTTAGCTGTATTACTTTACAGAGAAGAAAAAAAGAAGTCCTGATGACCTACAGAAACAGTCAGCTTGTGCCCTGCAGCACAAATTGTAATTACTCTTCTCTTACCACGCATAGTTGCAAGTGTTACTATCAGTCATAAAATTATCCAACCCTTAAAAAAAAATACCAGCCACACCACTTGCAGCACTGGATTAACTATACTGAGATTACCCAGCACATACACAATAGACTTATTTTACAAACACTGCTTCACAGGTTCATGGTGTAACTCCCATTAAATGGTACAGTGCTGAGGGAAATCAAGAGACTGATTCCATCTCTAAAGCCACTTTGAATTCTGCTGTAGGACTGGCATTGTCTCTCTTCACAGGGGGAAAACATAAGGACATATGTATTTTACACATGTAAATCCTATCACAAGAAAAGCTCTTCTGCCTCAGCCACCTCTGCTGTTCCTTCCCCTTGGTCCTTCTGAGACCTCACGCTATCCCTGAGCACTGGAGCACACAGAGCTAGCTGCTGTGCTCCAGACAGAGATGGATCTGGGTTCAAGGCAATGTCAGAGCTCAGCCCTGCCTGTTTATGTTCTCTTCCATTTTTAAAACAAAGCTCTGTGGCCCACGTTGGCTGCAGCCCAGTGGGAGCCCGACCGCTGGCTGCCGTGGGCTTGCATCCAGCCCTGGCCTCACTCTATTTATGTTTTGATGAGCTGCAGCAAGCCAGGCAGACAGCTTTGTTGCACAGCCAATTTTTTTACCATTCAGACCAGTGAGTGACTCCTGGTCACTTTCCTCCTGAGCAGTGCCTGCCTGACCATTTCTGAAAGAGGCTTCCTTGCATTTTTCAGTTTCAGGTGTCCAGTTTCATTGTGGCCTTTCCAAACCAATCCAGTAATTCAAAGGTCTTAGTAACTCAAAGGGATCCAGCTATGCAGAAGAAGGATGTATTGGTTTGAGCATCTCAAATCTCATACAGCCTGGCTTTCATTAGCTCCTTATGGCCTGTCTTTGGGCTCAGAAGTGCTGTGGAAAATCTGTAGTCACTCCCCTGAGCAGCAGAGTTTTGAGAACTGTTTTTGGACCCTGAAGTGAAGTTCTGACCTTTTACACTCCTGCAAGGGCTGAGCAGTAAATGGCCACGGGAGCAGCTCCAGGCAAACCCAGACTTCCAGGGCCCTGTTTCAAACCCTGGTGCCCCTAAGCCATCAGGTTGGACCATGTCAAGCAGGTGCTTCCTGTAGTTTAGACCCTGTCGTGGCACCCTCTGCTCCCCTCCTGCAGTTCTTCGAGGTGAGACTGGCTTGCCTAAAGCAAACCCCTGGGGAGACACTGTCACTTTCCCTTGCTGAATTTCACATGGTGGGTGATTTCCCAGCCCTCTGCTACGTCAAGGTCTCTCTGCAGGGCCTTCCTGCCTTCAAGGGAGTCAGCAGCTCCTCTCAGTTCTGTATGGCCTGCAAACTTACTTACTATCCCTTCCAGTCCCTTGTGGAAGTCATTTGGACTCCCATCTGCTCTCCTCATGTCCAGAGCTGAGGTTTTGCTGGCACTTTTCCTCCTGTCAACAGAGATTTTAAACTTGATCACTTTGTGGTCGCTGTGGCTGGGATGGCCACCAATCCCCACTTCAGCAATGAGACCCTCTCTGTAGACAAGCAGCAGATCAAGGAGGGCATCCTTCTGAGTCAGCTCCCTTAGGACTTGTTCCATGAAGCTGTCATCCAGTTTTTCTGGATCTTCTGGTTGTACTCAGGTTGTACCACCTGTGTGATGCTCCCAGTTAATTTCTGGCAAGTTGAAGTTCCCCACAAGGACACGGGCAGTTGACTTGGAAGTGTTCCCTTAACTCCTCAAAGAATAATTTGTCAGTGTCACTGTCCTGCCTGGGAGGTCTACAGTAGCCTCCCACAATGACATCTGCACTATTTGTTTGCTTCTTGAGTCTTCCCCAGAGGCTCCCAACTGTGCCACTGCCAGCTGTGAGCTCTGTACATTGTAATCCTTCTGTTCCATACAGTGCCACCCCTCCAGGTGAGGAGATGGTGTGGGACAGTGGAAGAATTTGAAATGTAAATGCATGCCTGCAACCCTAGAAAGGAAACTTGCAATGGCCATGTCATGGCTTATTTATTCCAGGATCTGACCTCTCACATACATCAATGTTGTTCTCCCCTTTAAAGGATCCCAGAAGGTAAAAGGACTGCAACATGCTGCAAGCTGTGCAGTCCCAGGAGTCTGGCAGGAGATAGCAAGGCTGTCAGAGTCATGAAAACATTCAGGGGAACACAGTGAAACAGCACCAAGTAGGCGAGGTCAGCAGCAAGCAGGTACTTGCATGCTGGGGTGGACAGGTATGTGTGAAGAGGAGTGAACATGTGGGGAGCACATCCACACGCCCAGAGAGCACAGGGAGGAATGGGGAGCTGGGACAGGAGGTGGGTGGACAGCCTCACAGATGAAGGGATGCCTCTTGGCAGGAGGAGAGATGTTTTGCAGGGAGGAGCAGAGCAACGCGGGGCTTTGGGTGTGGAAGGAGGGAGGAGGGGGAAACTGGTACAACAACATAAAGGTGCTGCAAAAAACAAGTGCTGCAATCACTGAGGCACAGGTGGAGTTATCCAGGTGCTGCCGACTTCCCCTGGGCAGGGAGCTGGTACAGGAGCTGCAGCACATGCCTGTGATGTGCCTACAAATGTCCAATGGGACAGTTTTACTGGGAGAGCAGCACGGAGCAGGCACAGGCTGTTTCCTGAAGTCTCTCACCCGTGGTGCCTTCACTGCATGAGCACCCACACAGACAGGAATCCCTGGCTACCACCAGGGAGGGCAACAGGACAAACCCCATGGCAGCAAGGGACCAACACTGGAGAGAGAAAGTGTCTGGAAGCACTTGCTCCTCTGGTGGACAGCAAATGCAGGAGACAGCCTGTATCACTCACAATGTTTAAAGACTGCACCCAAGACTGATCCCATGAATCCCAGGCTGTATCTTAACATTAACTGTAATCTTAAGACATCAGGGCAGAGTGTAATGAAGCCTCCCACACCCTGGCTCCACACAAAGAAAACCACTGCAGCCTGCAAGGCTTTTATGCAGAACAGCAAAGCTGGCATTGAAGATGTGCCTCTGGTCCATGAAACAATTCACCAAGCACTGTCAGCATGTTGTTTAAGAGCAGCAGCACAGTGCTTAGCTGCCAAAACCCTCACCTCATCTCCACACTGTGGCCTCCTCTGGTTCAGAGTGGAGAGGGAAGAGCTGCAACTGGATGTTCATTACAGATCAGCTCCACACAGACCACCCTGGGTAGTGAAGTGCATGTAAAATTTCCCCAGCAGTGGAGCTCAAATCCCCTTGCCACCTGAAACAGCTCAAAGGGAAGTACAGCAATTCCTCTGATGGGAAACAACAATTCTTAACCTGGAACAAACAGGTTTGATTAGATGTGCTCAGCAAACAGAAGGAGCACGGGACACATGAAAGGTGCTATCATGAGGCTACTTGGCACACAATGCAAAATTAAGTTAGGCCTTTGTTTTCTTGGGAGATTCAATTGCTGGTTTCTGAGTTTCTGGATTCTGGGCACATTTTGTAGTGCTTAGAGCATACAGGGACCCTTCACACATAGAACATGCCTTTAGAACTTGAGATACACACAGCTGCAGAGAACAAAATTATAGTTCTTTACAAAGCTACAGATCCAGACAGTACCATCACATCTACTTTAAATAATAATAGTCATTTTTAAAATCTGGGTTATTTAAAAAGAAATGTACACAGGGAATTGCATGGTCTCATTTAAGCCGTATAGTGAAATGACAAATCCCAAGCACCCACAACAGACATAGCTGGTAAAATCTGAAAGCATTAAACAAAAATGATAACTTATGTGCCTCCAACTGCACAAATGGATCTACCACATCGATGAGAAAAATCACTAAAGCCTCATGCCTCTGCCTTGTCCTGCCAAGGTGGCCAGGGCTGACAAGGGTTGTCCTGGGGGTTTGCTACAAGCACAATGGTGGCTCAAACACTTCATTCCCCACTATCAGCACTTCCTCTCTTTCTCTTTTTTCTTAGGTTTTTTTTTTTTTATTTCAACTTGCATATGCTTGCTGTGGTAGATTCCCCCCACAAGCACTGCCTGATTTGAGAACCAGCCCAGTATCAAACACCTGAGCTGTCCTCCTGGGGGCTTCTACCCCCAGCCAAGCAATGTATGAAGCTCCACTCTCCCAAAAAAACTTTCCAGTGACTAAAGCCTTAAGCTGCCTTTTCATTTCACTGTACAACTAGAAAAATACACCCAGCTCTAACACCAGGGGATACAGGCGTCCTGCTCAGCCTGCCACTGTACCACCCTCAGGAAAGAGCAGCAGTCACCCACTTGAACCACTCCAGTCTCAGGGTCTGAGACAAGAACTGTAAACAGTGTTGGGACCTTCTGAGCACAAGAAAGGCATCTCTGTGAATTTTAGCAGCTTAACTTTGAGCAGAGATCACTGCAGACCTTGTAAATGCCCAGCTCTCCAGAGGGGAGGCAGCACAACATTGCAATGGTGGATTTTGAACAAACTGGGTGCAGAGCTGAATTCAGCACAGGGCTGTGAGGCACCCTCCAAGTCATACTCCAGCCCTCCTTCAGTGGCCCAAATCCTGGCAATACTGACTGCTCCAGCCCCAGAGAAGCACCAGTCCCTTCCCAATCCCTTCTCCAGGGCACAGGGCCCCCCCCCTGCACACTGCCTAAAGCACTTATGTCACAGAGCATCTTCCCAGCAACTCTGCAGGGCAGGGATGCTCACAGCCTGGCTGTGTCCCCACAGACAGGGGAGCCCAGCTGGAACACAGGCTCCTCCTGGACAGCCTCAGACAGCCAAGGCAGCCCATTTCAAGTGGCTGTCTGGTGAGAAATTTGTATTTTTGCCAGTAGTCAACATCAGAGCAGAGTTCAGCAAGGGGGAGGGAACATGGAAGAAGCACTTTAGCCACCTCTCAGTAAATGATGATCACTAAGGGCAAGGAGGTCCCTCTCACTGTTACCAGCAAGTGCAGGAAAAAGCCACTTTTCCATCACAGAACAGGACTCATCTAGGAAAAGGGAAGTCCATCCTCTCAGGCCTGTGAGCTGAAGTGACACAAATGCCTCAAGCCCCCAGCCCAGCAGTGCCAGTGCCCCACAGGATAGCTCCATCCCCAGCCCTCCTGCACTCTCACTGCCACCACACACAGCCAGGGGCTGCCAGAAGTGTGGGGTGCCAGCAGCAGGAAAAAACCCTCCACTAGGACTTCCCAGATTTGTGTGAGGGGGAAGAGCAAGACACAGCCACCCTCTCCCCCAGCCTGTGGTGAAAGGAAGTGGTGCTTTCTTCACCTTGCTGGGTTTCAGGCAAATCAATCTTTCCAGCAAAACCAGTAGTCCCTAGCAGGTCCTCTTGCAGCTGTAGGAGGCATATCTGCCCATAGATTTTATACTCTGCCTTTCCTCACCCATGCTAAAAATACCTTGATGTCCTTCACACAGACAGTGCCCACTCCACCTCTGGCAGGGAAAAGGGGAGGGAAGCCAGACACCCACTTGACAGTTTTGTTTCCTTCAGCAGCATGAAGCCACAGAGGGAGGCACCTGTGCCTGGAGCTGAGGCAGGAGCAAGGGGGGAGCCTGCCAGTCCCACATCCCCTGCAGTTCCTGCAGCTCTGTCTCTTCCCCGTCCATCTAAAGCCATGGAGGGCTGGCACAGGGCTGGCACAGATCTGTACACACCTCCAGCTACAGAGAGGACACTTCCCAAGCTGGCAGAGGTCAAATGCAGAAGACACAGCTAGTGCAGCTATCCCAGCTGCTCCCATTCCTCTGCTGTTTGCAGGAAAAGGGGAAATTCACATCACTTTTGGCAGAAACAGTCCTCAGACAGACTGTGAACACGCCTTCCTCTTTTCTTCTTCCTACAGCTGGCCCAGCTTTCCTTAGAAGTAGTGCCTGGCAGCCATTGCAGATAAAACCCAAATCCCAAGACAAACCACATTAACATTTACTCTGACCCCTATTAGGCTGTCAAGGGGTGCTCCCTTTGCCCCAGCACACCCGTGGAGTCTCTCAGACTGCCTCCCCCAGAGCTGTCAGACCAATAATATGCAAACCCCTCAGTAACTCTGCCTGCAATGGTCACTGCACTTTGCCATTGTGCTGCCCTTGCACAAGCTGCAGACAGCTCTACCCGAGGGCCTTGGAAAAAGAATAGGGTTTAAAGAGCAAGTCCTCACCTCAGCTGCATTCTTCCACCCTTGTTTTCGCCCTGGGCTGTGCAGTTGAGTGCAATGAATGGGAAAGGTCAGAGGTGAGATCTGGGTTCTGGGGGCCCAGAGAAGTTCCTGCCCCTGCTTTACACACAATAGCAGAGCTGGCTCACAAGAGGCAGGGTGGCAGCACACCTGGGGAAGCCAAACCAGCAGGGCTGTTCCAGCAGGGCAGGCTGGCTCCAGCAGAATAATGAAATGACAGGCTCTCCCCTTGCATCTGGAGCCCAGTGAATGCTTTTCCATTCATAGGCATTAAATACTTCAAAAGAAAAAATAACAATTGTCACTGACACCTTTGACACAGAGCCTAACTGAGGCACAGGAGGCTGAAGCATCTTGTTCTGAAGCTTTGGCTGTGCAGCAGCAGAGACAGGCCTACGCCCCTGTCCACTCAAATCTGCTGTAACCACCAGGCCCCTCCTGCAGGCCAGCCTGTAACAGAGAGCAGACAAGCTCTCATTTAGGGTGTGCAGCTACTGGGGACAGTGAAATCTCCAGCAGCTTGTTCTGGCACAGTGGCAGTGGTGAATACACTAATTATCTTAGGGCAGCCAAACCCCTCATCTGCCCAGAAAACCTTTCCACAAGTGAGGACATGCCTGAAGCTCTGAAGGTGTCCAGGAGCAGGAGCTGGCCTCCCTGGCTGTTTATGTGATATTCAAAGGGAGAACAAGAAGGAAACAGAGTTCTGTGAATCAGGATTTCCTACTGTGTCCCAGGACTGTCCTGGCAATATCCTGTTCTCCCACCTGCTTCAGCATCTCCCCAAGCACCTGAGGATTTCCTACCACGTCCCAGGACTGTCCTGGCAATACCCTGTTCTCCCACTTGCTTCAGCACCCTCAGCCCTGGCAGGACCCTCCAGGAGGCATCAGGGTGCTCTGCATGCAGAGATCCAAGAGCCTTTTCCTCTCTCCCTGCCAGCCCAGCTGGGTCACACACAGCACTTGGCAAGACAAGGGCTCCCTGCTAATTTTATCCTGGGGCTCTCCATGCAGGCAGCAGAGCTCAGGCACTGGGGGAAGCTGGGCAGCACCGAGGTGAGCACACACTCCCACCCAGGATAAGGAGTGGTGGGCAGGGGTGCCACGCTGGGGGTCTGGAGCAAATCCCTCCCCACCGCTGAGAGATGAGACAAGGACAAACTGCAGCTCCTGGGGGATCTGCTCCTGGAGCCAGGCAGTGCCCTCAGGGCTCACCCTGCCCAGAGGAGTAACTGAGGCTGCAAACCTGCAACAGGATCCCGCGAGTTTCACACTTATGGACAGTTCTGGAGCTGGAGCACCTCGGATGCCAGTGTGCCCTGCTGAACAAGCATCACTTTGCAAACGCTGCTCATAGCAGAGCCTGCTCTGGCTCCTTCCCATGATGGTCCCTTCTCCAGCACGCTGCCTGCCCAGAATTGATACCCAGGGATGGGATGCCCTCCCTGCCAAATATGCAATGCTGGAGTCCCTACCTGGGGTGGGAAATGAGCATGAGAATTTCCCCCTGTGTCAGGATGCAAACTTGCACTGGCTCCAGCAAACAACACCTCTCCCTCTGTGTAAGAGGAAAACCCTCAAAAGGCACAGCAAGACAGAAAGGGAGCCCTGAGGACTGTGAAAGAAGCAGAGGTAGCCTGAACCGCAGCCAATTCAGAGAGTTTCTGGATTAAACACTACCTGACCATGAACCACAGGACAATGTGCAAACCAAGCACCTTTTATTCAATTTTCACTGTACCTAGATAAAAAGGGACTTTACAGCCTTTATAAATAAGGAGGTATATATAAAAAAATCCTGACTACATTAGCAAATCCTTTTTCTGCAGAAAAAGCTGGCAAAGTGCTGAGCATTTGTCTGACACCCAGGACAAAAGAGGTAACCACATCGGGCCAGTCAAGAGCAGCATCTGCACACTGAGCACAGTGCCCTACCCAGGGGAACCAGGTGTCTCAGCAGGCACTAACCACAGCAAGAAGCCATCAAGCCACTGATTTTCAAGGCACCAAACACCAAATACATTCTTAACCACCCTGGTAGAGCTGCTTATGATCCCTACAAGCTTCTGTAACTTTTATCCCTGTATTTTCCTCCACCTCTTTTAAACCTAAAACAGTGGTTTATTCTGCGCCCTCCTCTTTCTACATCTCTCTTTTTGATCTCTGTCCCAGCCTCTCTGCTCCACTGAAATCCCAAGTATTTGCTTCTAATCTAGCTTTCAGTTCCCTCCACATTACAATATTTTAGTGGTTCACTCCACTCTGACACTCATCTCACTATGTCCCATTTTTGGCCACTCCTTACTTTCGTTAAATAATTTCTGTCATCTGTACTTGCAAATGCTTCTCCTTCTGCTGCTTTTACCTTCCACTTTTCTTTCTTCCTCTACTTCTGCACAAGCTGCAGATAAGCTTGCTAAAATGCTTCCTTCCCTCCCTTGATCTGCCTAAGTTGCGTGTCGGATTCAAACAAAGAGTTATAAGAAAAAGGTGAAAACAAAATTTACAAAGAATAAAAAACAAAAACAAAACCAGGAAAAAACTCCAACTAGTCATGCCTTTTGGGAATCGTGGAGTATTGGGAAAAAGCAGTCAAGAAAGAGTACTGGAAGACCCAGAGTTAATTGGCAAAGCAATTACAATTTGCAAAGCAAAGGAAATCAGCCGGCACGGCTGGGGCTGATGGAATGCAGACAGCGATCAGACAGCACAGGCAAACTGAAATAATACTGGCCAGACTGAGGCGGGGTGCAGCAGGAGTTCAGAGGGAGAGCACCTCCCCTGCCCCAGCAGCGACACCAGGGACCCTCTGCCCGCTGCAGCCAGAGGTGCCACCCCGGGAGAGGTGCCTGGAAAAGCCTCGAGGGACCCGCAGGGAAAGGTGGAATGTCCGGAGCAATCACAGGTGCACGGCTGTGCCAGCAACACCTGCACTCCTGCAGGGACGCAGGGGAGGGCTCAGAGAGAGGGAAAGGAGGCATTTATTAGCTGCAGACTAGGTGCAGGTGAGCAGCACCCTGCCAGCAGCACAGAAACTGCCAATGGATGAAAGGCACTGGCAGAAAAAGCAAATTCAATTCAGGCTCAATGCTGACAGTCTCAGCTCCACTACTGGAGCAGGTGAGCAACACCAACAAGTAAATACAGATCATCAGCTGCAGCCAGAAATTCCATGGGAAAGGAAAACACCCATTACCAAGGTTAAATTCTGTCAAGCCCTGGTCTCACAAAGTGTGTGCAATTCCCTGAAGAAGAACTAACCAAAACAGCAGAGACAGAATTAGAATACATCTTTTCAAGTATAAATAAGCTCCCAACATAGCACAACATGGAGCAGTACCACTGTCCTTCAACTCATGCAACCTACAAAGTCCTTCCTGACTGAGGAAGCAGCTGAAAAAGAGCAGGATTAGGAATGGCCCTGGGAATTGGTGACAGGGACAGAGCAGCCAAGGCATATGGGCAAAAAAAGGTGATGGAACAAGCTCTGCCATGCTCCTCATCCCACAAACCCGACTTCTTAGGTCCTGAATAATTAAACACCTGTATAAAGAGGGCTTTGCCCCTGCCTGAGAGGGGAAAGGAGAATGATGGTGGATACCAAACCACTTCTGGGGCTTGAGATGCCTACAGCTGGTGGTCCAGCCAGCACCTGGAGACAAACCAAGCATCAACCTGGCAACCACTGTTCAGGCTGTGTTTAGCACTCAAAAATCTTTCTATAACCCATACAAATTTAGATCCACGCAGATATTTACATCACTACCATGTGGCTGACAGCTACCATCTGCCTTCCCACAAAAAGTGAGCACACACTTGCCTTGCTGCTGTGGGACCCCTCTGCTATGAACACCCTTGGACCCCGACAGCCTCAAATCTCAGGGATCTGTGGGTCAGCAGGCACAGTCCCTGCAGTTCCAGGGCCCAGGACAGCAGGCAGAGATGTGGCTGCCAGCATGAGTGGCTGCCAGCACAGGGCCCAGGATGGCTGCTGGAGGTGGCTCATGGCATGAGGCACTGCACAGGGCCCAGGATGGCTGCTCAGGAATTTGAGACACCTGTGGCATGAAGGACAATCTGCTGAGAGAGAAGGAAGAAGCTGAGGGCCCTTTCCTGGGGATGACACAATCCTGCTGCCCCTGGGCTGCCCTCAGCTCCCTTGGGCTGCCCCCTCAGCTCCCCCCTGGGCTGCCCTCCGCTGCAGTCTCCTCCTCAGCCTCCCTGACCTGCCCTCAGCCCCCCTGGGCCGCCCCCTCAGCC